>VMDO01004779.1:76549-119049 GCA_007922755.1 Pedetes capensis | reverse complement strand
TTTTTTTAATTTAAAAAATAAAAGTAAATAGAGTAGGGTTTAGAGAATATATGTTCTTATTATAGTAAAAAAGGAAAGGTTAAGAGACAGGCTATGTATCTGTAATCCCAGCACTCAGGAGGCTGAGGCAGAAGGATTGTGAATTCCAGGCCAGCCTGGCCTACATAATGCAATCCTCTCTTAAAAAACAACCAGGGCTGGGTGTGGTGGTACACACCTGTAATCCCAGCAGCTGGAGAGGCGGAGGCAGGAGGATCACAAGTTCGAGACCAGAGGCAGTCTGCGTAATTTAACGAGACCTTGTCTCAAAAGAGTAAAAAATTGGGCTGGGCGTGCAGCTCAGTGGTCCAGCACTTACAAAGCGTGCAAGCACGAGGCCCTGGGTTCAACCCCCAGTACCATAAAAACAAACAAACAAACAAAACAAAAAACAAAAACAAGTTAAAACCAATGAACTAGGTTTTCACTTAAAAGCTAGAGAGAGGAAAATAAGAGCCATATAAACCCAAAATAAATAGAAGAAAGATAATAAATTAATGAAACAGAAACAGAACAAACCTGGAAAAATAAAATTAACATAGCATAGTTATTTGAAAAGATTAACACAATTTATTAATCCTTAGCAAAATTCATCAACAAAGAGAGAAAACATAAATGACTAAAATCAGAATATAAAAGGAATATTACTATGATCACTAATGACAATAAGGAGGTATTGTAAGTAACCTTATGCCATATATTAGCTTGTTGTCTTTGTTGTTAGGTGCTATCGATTTGGTATCTGACTCATAGCGACTCTATGTACAACAGGCAAAACACTCTCTGTTATTCATAGGGTTTTCAATGGCAGATTGTGTTTTGAGAGTGGGTTGCCGGGTCCTTCTCCCAAGCCTATAGCACCTGGTGTTCCCAGGCGGTCGCCCATCTAAGTACTAACCAGGCCTGATCCTGATCTGATGGGATCAGATGCCACAGTGGTACGGCTGCAGGCTAACATAGACTTATAAGAAAAACTTCAGAAAATATGAATAACACAATATCTATTAAAAGCCTGCACACCTCCCCCCCACATACACACACCCTAAAACAAAAACAATGAAGATAACCTCTAAGTCCAGATTATGCTACTGATGAATTCTATCAAACATTTAAGGAAGAAATATCTCTGATCTTATACAATTCCCCAGGAAACTGAGTTTATTTTATAAAGCCAGAATAACTACGATATCTAAATTGCACAAAGTACAAACACAAAAATAGTAAGAAAGTATTATCAAATTAAATCTATGGATATGTAAAAAAGATAATACATCATGACAAGTTAACGAATTCAAGGTAGATATGACATTTGAAAGTCAAATTGATTAATTTTTTTTTGGGGGGGGGTTACTGAGGATTGAACCCAGGGCCTCGCGCTTGCATGCTCGGCAAGTGCTGGACCACTGAGCTGCACCCTCAGCCCATTTTTTTACTTTTTGAGACAGGGTTTTGCTAAATTACGCAGGCTACCTCTGGTCTCAAACTTGCCATCCTCCTGCCTCTGCCTATGCCTCCACCTCCCGAGCCACTGGGATTGCAGAGAGCATGCACCACCACGCCCAGCTGATTAATTATTTTAATAGCATAAAAGAGAAAAACTGTAAAATCATTTCAATAGGTGCAGAAAAATACCACTTGATAAATTTCAACAACAATGCTAACAATGCTAACAATATATGCTAAGAATTCTTAGCAAACTAGAAATGGAAGGGAATTTAGTCTGATAAATGGCATCTATGAAAAAGCTACAACATATCAAATGGTGATCTACTGGAGCTTTCCTGCTTAAGAGCAGGAGTAAAATTAACGTGTCTGTTGTAACCATTTTAATTTAACATTGTACTTGGAGTCGAGGCTAGGACAATTAAGCAAGAAAGATGAATACAACACATAAAGATTGGAAAGGAACTAAAATGGTTTTTAGCTACAGATAAAATGCTTGCTTACAAACAGAATCCTCAATAATCTACAAAATAACAACTAGAAATAACATACAAATTTAACAAGATCATAGAATACAAGATCAGTGCACAAAACTCAATGGCATTCCTACATGTCGTTATTAGGTGCTGTTGACACTATGCCACACCTGGCACTACGTCAGTTTTTCTCTGCAATTCATAGGATTTTAGATGGCTGATTGTTTTGGAAGCGGCCTTCTGGGTCCTTCTCCGAAGCCTACAGCACCCGGTATTCCCAGGTACTCTCCCTATAGATTTCTATGTGGAGGTAACAAACATAATGAAAATAAAAGACTCTACATCAGTTCTGCTAACAATAGCATCAAAAATATTTAGGAATACATTTATGAAAGATATGTAAGTCCTGCACGATGAAAGCTTGCAAAATATTTTGAAGTTTAAGTAAAAAAGATCAAAATAGATATATCCATTTGTATTGGAAGACTCACTATCGTAAACCTGTTACTTCTTCCCATTGAAATGCAATCCCAATTAAAATCTTAGGAGGTTCTTTAAAAAAAATTAAACATTTAGCTGTTGCATACCTACTCAACCTGCAGCAGTAGCCCTGTGGCATCCAATCCCGTCAGATCTCGGAAGCTAAGCAGGTTCGGGCCTGGTTAGTACCTGGATGGGAGACCGCCTGGGAACACCAGAAGCTGTAGGCTTGGAAGAAGGACCTGGCAACCCCCTCCCAAAAATCAATCTGCCACTGAAAACCTTATGCACAGCAGAGAAGCACTGACAATAGTGTTTCCGCTGTTGTTCAGAGGGTCTCTATGAGTCAGATACCGACTCGAGGGCACCTAACAACAACAAGAACAACAACATACCTACTCAGGAGGCTGAGGTGGGAGTGTCAAAATTTCAAGTTCAGCCTGGGCAAATTAGCAAGACTCTTGTCTCAAAAAAAATTTTTTTGAAAAAAATAAAAGGACTGGGATGTAGCTCAATGGTAGAATACTTGCCTAGTGCAAAAACTCTGGGTTCAATCCTCAGTACTGAGAAAATAATTGAACATCTTCTATATGAAATTTATATGAAATACAAAGTATTTACAGGTGGGGATTGTGGGAGCTGCCTGCTTTCAAGATTGACTATCAAGCTATCCTAATCAAGACAATGAGGTATTAGCATATGATAGGCAAATAAAGATCAATGGAACTGAATCAAGTCCAAACAAAGATGCACACATAAACTTCAGTTAAATTTTAACCGAAGCAGTAAGGTTATTTCATGGGGAAAAGAAAATGATGTTGAAATAACTGGGTAGACTGGAGAAAATCTCCAACAAACACAAAAATGTGCTGAGGCTGGAAGTGCCCTGGACTTTCCTTCCTTTCTTCCCACTCCAGCCCCTGAAAAGCTGCATGAACACCTCCAAGCCAGGACTTTGACCTGCATGCCTTTCAGTCTTCGGAGATAACCAGGTTCCTGAGCCCAGCATAGAATGTGGAGACAGCTGCAAAGTTTTGACCCATGTCAAGACTCCTGCTTAGTTCCATTGGATGTCATGTTGATAGGCAAGTCAGCTTAGGCATTGGCCAGCAATCTGGAAGAAAAGGGGATTCAAAATGGCTCCTGCCTTTCCACCATGATGAAAAAGCCACGTGTGTGTCTGAGGACATTAGGAGGACATTTTCAAGTGGATTCCACACCCTACCCAAGACCCTAGGCCTACGTCACAGTAGTCACATAGAAACTAGAAGGAACACGGGCCCGCGCTCTCTGCTTCCTCTCTCCTTCCACAAGCGCTCTCTCTCTCTCTCTCTTCCTTTCTCTCTGCTATTCTCTCCAGCAACCACATGCACATTTCTCTCTTCTCTGGGGTCTGCCATCCCATCTGTCCAAGTCACTATATCTTCTAAAAGCCTATTTAACTCTCCGGTACTCTCTGGCTTCTTTACCTTTCCTTGGGAAATAGAAATAGCCGTATGCTGATCCACCCAGGGAACACAGATTTTTCCAAGTTCCTTTACAGATTTACCTAAACTGCTTAGGTGTCTTAGTATTCCCTGTAATTCCTTAAAGGTGTACTATCTTTAATAAACCTATTCTATACTCTCTATTGCCTGCAGCCGTAGCCTTGTGGCATCCAATCCCGTCAGATCTCAGAAGCTAAGCAGGATCCAGCCTTGTTAGTACTTGGATGGGAGACCACCTGGGAACACCAGATACTGTAGGCTTGGGAGAAGGACCCAGCAACCCACTCCCAAAACTCAATCTGCCATTGGAAACCCTATGAATAGTAGAGAAGCACTGTCAGTAGCATTTCACCTGTTGTACGCAGGATCTTATGAGTGGGACACCGACTTGACAGCACCTAACGACAACATACTCTATTGAAAAAAAAGGGAAAACCATCAACTAGACAGATTGGCTCTTATATGATGTTTTAGCCTTGGGGAAAAAAGAAAATTAGGAAACTCGTAATCCAGGGTCCTGTCCTTACTGAAAGCTAGCCAGAGTGTGTAACCCTGAGTCATCTTTCTACTGACACACTTAACCTTCCTCTTGCAAGAGCCTGCACTATCCACTCTCTTCCCACTCTTCCTGGAGAGCTTCTCGTGTTCAGTGTGACCCTGGAGATCATCTTACTCCACATTTGAAACGGTGTTATGTCTCAGTTATACATTCTGTCAGTCACAGATGTATTTAATTTTTATTGGAGTGGCTTAAAATAGTCTTTCATATTTTAAAGGAGCTAATAAACTGACCGCTGGGATTTAGCTCAGTTGGTAGAGCGCTGCGCTGCAGTCTCTGAGGTCCTGAGTTTAATTCCCAGCACTGCAAAAATGGGAGAAGGACCTGGCAATCCACTACCAAGGCAATCTCGAAACAGTCAGCCATTGAAAACTGTGAGGGTCGCTATGAGTTGGATACCGACTCGACAGCACCTAACAACAACAACAATAAACTGACGGGGTTGGGATTTAGCTCAGTTGGTAGAGCACTGCACTGCAGTCTCTGAGGTCCTGAGTTCAATTCCCAGCACCGCAAAAGTGGGAGAAGGACCTGGCAACCCACTCCCAAGGCAATCCCGAAACAGCCATTGAAAACCCTATGAGGGTCGCTATGAGTCGGATACTGACTCCACGGCACCTAACAACAACAGACAGATTGGCACGGTGTCTGCAATAATGGGCTTAAACATAAATGAGATAATGTGTCTGGCACAGAATCAGGAGTGTTTCATTTTGTTGTACATAGGGTCACTATGAGTTGGACTTGACTCAGGGCACCTAACAACAACAATACTCTCTATGTAGAGTTTAGCTCAGTTGGTAGAGTGCTGCTCTACACTTTCTGAGGACCTGGGCTCGATCCCCAGCTCTGCAAAAATGGGAGAAGGATATGGCAGGACAATCCTGAAAACGATCAGCTATTGAAAACCCTCTGAGGGTCGCGATGAGTGGGAACTGACTCCACGGCACCTAACAGCACACACTCTGCCATAACTTTTGTGTTGGTTATAAATTATCTGTACACCTGACACATGGACCAGTGTTTTGCTGCCAGATTCCAGGACCTGACTGTCTCTGCTCCCCGAAAATCTCCGGTACAATGGCTGACTATTTCCATAGCCTTCACAAAGAACACCAGGGTAACATTCATGGTGCATTGGCAGGCCGGCTGACTCCATCACGTCTGCCTTAATGGTAATCAACGGCTGTAGTAACCCTGCCTGCCACTCGCTAGGCATTCCTTTGCTGCCTTAAACTGCTTCAGTAGCTGCTGCCACTCAGGCCCCCACACGACTTCTCTCTGTCAAGATAAAATACCTACCTCATATAGACAATCACTGCCTCTCCAGGGACAGGGAGGAGACCTCGTTGTCCACCGGGCACCCAAGATTTTAAAACAAGAAAAAATATCGCCTTAAGTCTCCAAAGGGGCTGGGATTTAGCTCGGTTGGTAGAGCACCGATCTTTAGTCTCTGACGTCCCGAGTTCAATTCCTGGCACCACAAAAATGGGAGAAGGACGTGGCAATCCACTCCGGAGACAATCCCGAGAAACAATGAGCCATTGAAAACCCTATGAGGGTCTCTATGAGTCGGACCCACTGGATGGCACCTAACAAGGAGGACAACAAGTCTCCAAAACGAGACACACCTCTTTAACTTTTGTTTTCACTGGGCAGATACTTAGAAGCCCATCACAAAGCTCTGTCTTTGAAATGTTAATTTTCTACCTTGTTTCTGCTGAGAATGTGTCTTTGAAATAATTTAGGCTTTAAGATTGCTTAGTGCTATGGGTGAAATAAATCAATAGTACAAAATTTTGGTCCTTTGTATTTTTACCTATAAATGTGATGCCTACATGTGCTTATGTCTGTATGGTACCAGTTGGGTGTAAACACTTAAGACTATCTCTGCTATACTTTTTCTTATCTCCTTTTGATGACTCAAGGTAGAATTCCTATGTCTATGACTCAGGAGTGTGTGTGTGTGTATAAGTAAAAGATAGAAGGATAGTTCCTGCCTCTCTGTAATTATTTCTTTCTCTCTCAATCTCTCTCTCTCTCGCTCTCGCTCGCTCGCTCGCTCGCTCTTTAATTTTTGAGACAGGGTCTCGCTAAATTACGCAGACTGCCTCTGGTCTCGAACTTGTGATCCTCCTGCCTCCGCCTCCCGAGCCGCTGGGATTATAGGCGTGCGCCACGGCGTTCCGTTTAGGTATAAAATCTTTTATACGCCGGATACAAGGACCAGGGTTTTGCTGCCAGCCTCCAGGAGCTGCCTCTCTGCGCTCCCCGCACTTCCCTGGTAACCATGCGCTAGTCTCCTGTGTTCCCTCAGGGCTTTCAAGAATCTAACCGGGCAAGGAAACTCAGTAGAAAGGTAGAGCTGGCTTCCTTGAGCTTGCCTGACTCCAGGAGCCCTACGATGGAGATGACGTTTAACCGGCATCAAAACCTGATTCACTGGCCAGGGAGAGATATCGCGGGGAGCAGGTGTGCGGAGAGCCTCCAGTGACCCTCGGTTCAGTCCTGCCGCTCCTAGCCTCTGGGTCCTTCACTCAGACCACCCATCCTTTCACGGAGAGCCTGCTGGCGCCAGGCACCGGGTACTGGGGCGCTCCGACCGAGCTCCTTTCCGGGAAACCTTGATGGGAGACAAAGCAGCAAAGCTACTGAGTCCCGGGTGACCGAGGGATGCGGGGAACAGAGAAGGTGAGAGTGGGCGGAAGGCGGGGAGGGGCGGGAGATTCCAGAAAGGGAGAGGCTGCAGAATGGGACGGGGTGCGCAGAGTTTTGTTGGGTTGCGCAACCCTCCTCTGCCAGTCACGCCTACTGGGGCGGGATACAAGTTACTGCCAAGATATTAAGAGTTGATGCTGCCAGGAGGCGCGAATAGCGCGCGTTCTTCCAGGCGCTCGGACGCTTCCCTGCGGTGGAAATAATCGAGCCACGCGGATATTCCTCGCCGAACCTGGGAGCTGAATCTGGAGCACCCGGGACTAGGAGCGCTAACTCCAAGGAACAGCCGAGGCAGAGGGCGCTGGCCGCTACTGGGGCCTTGGCACCCCCCTATATCGCCCCCCAAGGCCAGCCCGGATGGCGGGGCCTTGGCTCCGAGTCCTCGAGGCCCTTGGTGTCGTGCTGCTGCTGCTGCTGCTGGTGAGTCGTCTAGGCTCGGGAAGGGCGCACCTGAGCCCGGCGCGGGCCGGGAGGAGAGGGGCACGTGGCCGGAGTGCCCGGTCCCGCCTGCCTGCCCCAGGGCATGTCCGGGCAGGACCCACCGGGTCGCGGGGAAATCGGGGAGCGGGCCCCACCCTGACGCGGAGGGAGAAGAGCCGCCGCGCCGGAGCCGGGACCGGGTACTTCGCCAGTCCGGCGGCGGCTGGAGGCGGCGCCTCCTTTCGCGGCGCCTCCTCTCGCCGCGCTCCCGGCACCTGTGTCCACCGGCCCGGCGCGTATAGGGCGTATAGGGTGTTTGGCGGAGCGATGAAGAAGGTGGTGCGCGCTGACGCACACCTGTAATCTCAGCACTCGAGAGGCGGAGGAGCCCAAGTTCTGACGTCATGACATATCCAGATCCTGCCTCCAAAACAATCAGAAACAAATCACCGGACAAGCGGAGGAAATCACAAGATTTCCTGAGCCTCCAGGTCTGCTTCAATGGGACAAGCGAAGGGATACGATTCCCCGAGCCCCACCTGCCAAGGGGAGATTTCTGGTTTCCTTGCCCACCCGCTTCCTTCCTTTCTTAGACAGATTGGTTAAACAGGCCTGGGGAAGAGGAAAGGGTGATCTTCACGAACTTTGTCAGTCGTGTTGAAAGTTTTGACTCTAAGCCAGTGGAAAATGAAATCAGATTCCTGGGTGAGGGGCTCCTTTCCCTTCTCAGGTCCCCTTAGTTTTTCTAGGCAGGCGGTGAAAAGGGACATGAGGGACTTTAACTTTCTCCGTACCTGTCTTCTACTCAAGAACCACGCAGGGACTTTCCCAACAGGAAGTGACGCCCATCTTTTGATATCTTTTGCCCAGCAATGATTCAATACTGAAAAAAAAAAAAAAAAAAAAAAAAAAGTCTGACATTGATGTTTTGGTGGTTGGGAGACTCGGGACTTCTGGACTCCCAAACCACCTTCCAGTCCCTCCATCAGTTAGCCTTTTTTCTATGCATTTACAGGTACAATAGCTTTTTAAAATTCCAATGCCAACAACAAATTACCTTAGATGTTTTATGTCAGTGCATACACTTAGCCTTTTTTTGAACCACAGCCTGGTGTCTTATTGCAGAATGAATGGATGAAGCAGATGTGGGTGAACCAGTTTATTTTAATCTTCTGTTTTGTGGGTAGCTGTTTAGATTGTATCTTGGTTTTGTTTTTCTTAATTGCAACAATATTGCAGTGAATGCCCTGGTGTACATATAGTGTATTTATAGTGTACATATAGTGTACATATAACAGTATTTAGTCTTTGCTGGCCTAAGAGGTGAAAACGATACACCAGAGCATTGTGGTCTTAATTCCTCCATGATATTAGAGGCTTTGAAGGCTCAGGGAGGTTTTTGTTTGTTTGTTTGTTTTGTTTTTTGTTTTTTTTAGCGGTACTGGAGGTTGAACCCAGGGCCTTGTGCTTGCATGCTCTGCAAGTGCTGAACCACTGAGCTGTACCCTTAGCCCATTTTTTTAATTTTTGAGACAGGGTCTCGCTAAATTACTCAGACTGCCTCTAGTCTCAAACTTGTGATCCTCCTGCCTCCGCCTCCCAAACTGCTGGGATTACAGGCATCCACCACGGCGCCTGGCTTCAGGGGGATTTTTGAGACTGGGAGTAGGTGATCCAGACCCCAGAACTGACAGCAGGGGAGACAGGAATCCCAGCTCTGTACTTGAAACCTGGGCACCTGAGGCCACTTCTGGCTCCCAGCCGTGCCTGAGAATGGAGACAGGGCCTTGTGCTTAGCGGTCAGAGGATTTCATTGGAGGAGGCTGGCGCAGAGCCTCCTTCCTGAGCCCAGGTCCTTTCTGGGTGAAGGCCAGGGTGGTCAAATGCCTATGTCTCCATCTTCCTCCTGAGTCCCTCTTGATCAAAGGAGGAATTGGTAATTTGCCGGAGCTGAGACTCTGAGATATCAGCAGTGTGAGAGTCCTGGGGTTGGAGGGAGGTGACTGCGGGCTCGCCCTTCCTGTCCCTTCCTGTCCTGCTCTGTGACTCATGTATGACTCAGCTATATTTTCTGGCGCTGAGACTTAGCTCAGTTGGTAGCACGGTGCACTGCAGTCTCTGAGGTCCCGAGTTCAATTCCCAGCATCCCCAAAATGGGAGAAGGACCTGGCTATCCACTGCCAAGGCAATCCCGAAACAGTCATTGAAAACCCTATGAGGGTGGCTATGAGTCGGATACTAACTCGATTGCACCTAACAACAACAACATATTTTCTGGCAATGATTGGGACGTAAAAGTCTGCTGCAGCCCTCAGTGAACCGTAGTGTGCTGTGTGTCACCTGTGTGAGGCTGTGTGGGAGGACAGATCCCATCCTCAGGGGTGGTGATCCTGCAACGGCTCTGTGGCGTTGGCTCCTCAAGGCTAGGGCTTGTTGTTGTTGTTGTTGGGTGCCGTGGAGTCAGTTTCTGACTCATAGCGACCCTCAATAGGTTTTCAATGGCTGACTGCTTCAGGATTGCCTTGGGAGTGGATTGCCAGGTCCTTCTCCCATTTTTGCGGTGCTGGGAATTGAACTCGGGACCTCAGAGACTGCAGCACAGCGCTCTACCAACTGAGCTAAATCCCAGCCCCAAGGCTAGGGCAGGATCTTCTAAACAACACGGTAGATGGCTATGGGGACCTCCTGCATGTGACTTCTCTGTGGAGGCCATGGGGCTCCACAGAGTCCCCTCCCCGTACTGCAGCTTGGAACCTTATGCAGCAAGCTGAGGCCACTGCCAGCCTCAGCTGATGGGTGTCCTGGGTGGTGACGAAGGGACAGTTCCTTTCTCAGCAAGGGGATGGTGAACCCTTTACTCTTGGACAGTGTGGGCTGAGGCAGGGGAGGGGACAAAGAACACTGTGAGTCTTGCTTCTTGGGATCCCACAGTCTGGGAGAGGGGGTGACACCACGCAGTGCGAGGTGGGCCTGAGAGCCCTCCACCGCGCTTCTCCTCCAGAGGGGCTGTGACAGTGTCTAGAAAGATGTGGTTGTGGTGCTCTTAGCCTGCGGGGTGTGGTTTGATTAAAACCAAAGTGTCAGTCTACTATTCTGCTAATCTGAGCTTGTGTTTAAACACTGGTGGTGTGCCAGGCCCTGTTCCCAGCCCACAATATATGCTGACGTATCCAATAGCACCCAGAGTGTGGGGGAACCCCTTTGCGTCCTTGTTTCAGCTGAGCTGTGTGAGACCCACAAGACCGTTTGGGGAGGAGCTGGGCAGCGGTGTAGGTGAACCTTGGGTGCAGAGGCTCCATTGATTGAGTCACTGGTTCTGCTGGACTGTCCTCGGGGGAGTATTTGGTGGCCATCTAGGAGGTCTGCACTCAGCCCAGGATCCCTTTCATTTCAAGAAAGAAAAGCATGTTTAGCCTCACACTGTGCCTCACACCCTATAATCTCAGCTACTTGGGAGGCTGAGGTAGGAGGATGGTGAGTTCAAGGCCAGAGGCAGCCTGCACAATTTAGCAAGACCTTGTCACAAAGTATAAAACAAAAAGGGGTCTGGGCGTGCGGCTCAGTGGTAGAGCACTTGCCTAGCACACTCAAGGACCTGGGTTCAACTCCTGAGTACTGAAAAAATAAATAAATAAGCAAAGCTTGACTAGAGGCTATTCAGTAGCTGACCCTGGACCACAACCCAAATGACTTGCTGCTTCTTTGTTTTCTTTCTTTTCCTTTTTGTCCCTTACTCCTCTTTTTAGTTGGGGTTTTTTCTTGTTCCTTTTTCTTTATTATCTTCTTCCTTCTTTCCTTCCTTCCTTTTTCTTTTCTTTTCTCTTTTCTTTCCTTTTCTTTTTTTCTCTTCTCTTCTCCTTTCTCTGCCTTTCCTTTCCTTTTCTTTCTCTTTCTCTTTTCTTTTCTTTCCTTTCCCTTTCTCTTCTGTTCTTTCTTCCAAGGCAGGGTCTTGTTATGTAGCCCCTCCTGGCCTTAAACTTGAATGATCCTCCTGCCTGTGGGATTACAGGCATGTGCTTTCATACCCAGCTCAATGGCTCTCTTCTTGACCCAGGGGTTATTTTCTACCAAAAGACCAAACAAGCAGGGAAAAAGCCACAAAACCCACAGAAGCAGCATGAGTCAGATCAGTTTTAAACCAGCTTTACAATATGAACAGGGTATCTTTGAGATATGTTGGCCTGGGGAAGAAAAAGGGAAACTCCATAAGAAAAGGGAGCTTGGCCTTGAACAGTGTGATCCTAGAGAGAGGCACGGAAATCTCTTGAGTAATGACTCATCTGGTGTAGGAGGATACCTGAGAAAAGCTTGCACCACACCCAGAGCCGCACTCAGCCACGAGCCCACGTCTGTGGACTGCCACAGCCCCAGACTGGATCCCTGGCCATACCCTTGGTCTCCCACCATCAAAGGAGACCACAGGCTGCACAGCCTCAGTCCTGCACCACTTGCTCTGAATCCTCTCTGCTGAGACTTTGACTCTACTGTGTCCCTACCTCTGATGACTTTTGCCACCTCTGCCAAAGAAACTCCTCCAGACTCTCTTCAGCCTTTGTTAACCTGGAGGTTATCTGTACCTGTGCCTCTAGGGAAAGGAAATGCCAACTCTGCCCTAATTCTCTACTGTGCCTTGCACACTGTAGTTGACCACCCAGGGCTGGAAGTGCCTCCCTGAATGGACAGACGACCTGCATTCGGAGAACCCTGCATAGATGCTGGTCTCTGACCTCATTTCCTCATCCTTTTTATAGAGGACTTGGGATGCATGTGGGGGGAAGTACCACAGGCAGGCTGAGGACACAACACAGGGAGCTGAATCCAATACTGAGAGGTGGCCAGGTCCAAGGGCGCCGGGACCTTGCTGTCAAGTTCTCACTTTGTATTACTAGAAATTAAAAACAAAAACAAAAGCACAGTATTTGTAGTGCTAAGAGTACCAATTCATCAGAAGTCATGATAACCATAAACATGTACTATGTTAACCATAGAGCCTTAAAAGACTTGAAGGAAGCCAGGCACAGTGGTGCACACCTGTAATACCAGTGACTTAGGAGGCTGAGGGAGGAGAATCACAAGTTCAAGGCCAGAGGCAGGCTGTGTAACATAGTGAGACCTGGTCTCTAAAATAAAATAAAGTAAAATAAAATAAATGGGCTGAGGGTGCAGCCCAGTGGTAAAACACTCGCAAGGTATGTACACGGCACTGGGTTCAATCCCTAAGTACAAAAAAAAAAAAAAAAAAAAAAAAAATTTACTTGAAGAAAGTCAGGCATGGTGTCACACACCTATAATCTCAGCACTTGGTAGGCTGAGGCAAGAGGATCGATGTGAGTTCCAGGCCAGCCTGGTCTGCATAGTAACATAGCAAGTTCCAGGCCCACCAGAGCCACATAACAAGACCATCTCAATAAATTAATATAACATATAATATCCTTGAAGAAAAGTATACCAATAGGCAGATCATATCAGCCCTCTCAGCAATTGACAGAAGAATCAAATGAATATGTAAAGTAATAACAAATCTGAACATTATAGAGCACATAAAAACATCTACTGAAAACTCATTCTTTTCTAGTGAACATGGTACTTTCACCAAGACAGACCACATTGTGGACTATGAAACAAATGTAAAGCCAGGTGTGGTGGTGCACAATTGTAATTCTAGCAACTTGCAAGGCAGAGGCAGGAGGGCCAGAAGTGTGAGGCCAGAGGCAGTCTTCATAACTGAGCGAGATACTGTCATAAGATAGAAAATAAAAATGGGCTGGAGGTGCAGCTCAGTGGTAGAGCACTTGCAAAGTGTGCATGAGGCCTGAGGTTCAGCCCTCCAGTACCACAAAATTTAAAAAAAAGTAATAAGAAAGTCAATGTAATACCCTACATTAACAGAATATTAGCAACATTAACAGATAATAATTAAGAGAATGCAAGACCAAACCCCTACAGCATCTAATTTTGCTTGATACAGAAAAAAGATTTGACAAAATTCAACACCCTCTCATGATAAAATAAACCAGGAAAGTACCTCAACGTAATAAAGGCCATATTTGAAAAGCCCACATCTCATACTCCTCAATAGTGAAAGGAAAGGATTTTCCTCCAAGATCAAGAGTAAGGTAAAGATGCCTCCTTTCATCACTTCCAGAGGAATAGAAGTCCTGTCTGGAGCCGTTAGGCCAGGAAAAAGAAAGAAAAGATATCAAAATTGGAGGGGAAATTATCTGTTTACAGATGACATGATCTTAGAGGCAGAAAACCCTGAAGGTTCCACATGAATGTCTCATATCTCTGGATTGGAAAAGTTAGTGTTGTTAAGATGTCAGTACTACCCATCGTGGTCTATATAGTTTTAATGCAGTCCCTACCAAAACCCAATGGTGTTTTTGCAGCAATAAAAAATCCATCATAAAATTCACATGAAATCTCAAAGGATGGCTGGGCGCAGTGACGTACGTCTGTAATCCCAGAAACAGAGGCAGGGGGATCCCAAATTCGAAACCAGAGACAGCCTGCATAATCTAGCAGGACCTTACCTCAATTTAAAAAGTAAAAGTGGGGCTGGGAGTGCAGCTCAGTGGCAAAGTGCTTGCAAATTATGCATGGGGCCTTGGGTCCAGCCCCTGAGTATCAGAAAATAAAAATAAAAATAAAAATAAAAAAGAAAAGAAAAAGGAAATAAAAACGAAAAAAAAAAAAAAGAAGAAGAAGAAAACTCAAGGAACACTGAATAGAATAAACAATTTTGTAAAAGAACAAAATTGAGAGTCTCAAGCTTTGTGATTTCCAGACTTCTTACAAAGCCACAGTACTCAAAATGGTGATGTACTGACATAAAGAAAAGATGTAATTTGATGGACTAGAATAGAGAGCTCAGAAATAAATCCTTGTGTGAATGGTCAAATGTTTTCAACAGGTGCCAAGACCATTCATTCAAGTAAAGGAACATTCATTCATTCTTTGCATCAAATGGTGTTGGGAAGACTGAATATCCACATACAAAAGAATAAAATTGATCCCTTACCTTATATTATGTACAAAAGTCAACTCAAAATGGATGGAGGACCTAAATGTAAGAGCTAAAATGATAAAACTTTTGGAAGAAAACATAGGGGAAAATCTTCCCACCCTTGGATTTGGCTATGATTTCTTAGATGTGACACCCAAAACACTGACAACAAAAGTAAAAATAGATAAACTGGGCTACATTAAAATGAAAAACTTCTGTGCATTAAAGGAAAAACAAACAAACAAACAAACAGGCCGGGCGCGGTGGCACACGCCTGTAATCCCAGAGGCTCGGGAGGCAGAGGCAGAAGGATCGCAAGTTCAAGACCAGAGGCAGTCTGCATAACTTAGTGAGACCCTGTCTCATAAAGTAAAAAATGGGCTGAGGGTGTAGTTCAGTGGTCCAGCAGTTGCACAGCATGCAAGCGCAAGGCCCTGGGTCCAACCCCCCAGTATAGCAAAAAAAAAAAAAAAAAAAAAAAAAAAAAAAAAAAAAAAAAAAAAAAAAAAAAAAAAAAAAAAAAAAAAAAAAAAAAAAAAAAAAAAAAAAAAAAAAAAAAAAAAAAAAAAAGAAAAGAAAAAAACAAGCAATGGACTGAACAAGCAACATACTAAATGGGAGAAAATAAGAGATAAGAGGTTAATATTTAAAGTATGTAAAAGACTTCTATAATCCAACAAGAAAAAAAAAACAACCCAATTCAAAAATGAGCAAAGAACTTGAATAAGACATTTCTCCAAAGAAGATGTACAAATGGCAATCAAGCACAAAAGAAATGCTCAACATCACCAATTTTTAGGAAAATGCAAATCATAACCACAAGGAGATATACTATCTCACACCCATCAGGATAATGTATCAAAAAACGAATAACAGGTCAGGCTTCATGCCTGTAATCCCAATGCTCAGGAGACTGAGGCAAGAGGGTAGTGGGTTTGAGGCCAGCCTGGGTTACAAAGTGAGACCGCTGTCTCAAAAAAGAAGATAGAGGAGGAGGAGGTGGAGGAAAAAGAAGGGAGAAGGAGAAGAGGAAGAGGAGAAGAAGAGGAAGAGGAAGAAAAGGAAGAGAGTAACAATTTTGGATGAGGATGTGGAGAAATTGAAACCCTTATGCCACCTTGATGAATATATAAGTGGTACAGACATTATAGAGAACAGTACAACAGTTCCTCAAATAATTAAAAATAGGATTGTCATATGATCTGGCAATTCAACTGCTGAGTATATTCCCAAAAGAATTGAAAGCGGAGTCCCCAGGAGATTTTATACACCTGCATATAGCAAACCTGCAGCCGTACCACTGTGACGTCCAACCCCGTCAGATCTCGGCAGCTAAGCAGGGTCAGGCCTGGTTAGTACTTGGATGGGAAACTGCCTGGAAACACCAAGTGCTGTAAGCCTTGGGAGAAGGACCCAGCAGCCTACTCCCAAAAACAATCAGCCATGGAAAACCCTATGAATAGCCGGGAAACACTGACAATAATGTTTTGTCTGTTGTAGGTAGGATTGCTATGAGTTGGACACCAATTTAACAGCACCTAACAACAACAACATTTATAGCAGCATTATTCTCAATAGCATAGAAGCAACCCAGTTGTCCATCACAGATGAATGAATAAACAAAATGTGGCAAATACATACAATGGAATATCATATAATCTTAAAAAGGAAAGACATGCTAACACATTTTACAATATGGTTAAACCAAGAGGTTATTATGCTAAATGAAATGTATCTGTAACAAAATGGTAAATATTGAATGATTCACCTATTATGAGGTAACTGCTGCTGTTGTTAGGTTCCCTGGACTCATGTATGACTCATAGCAACTTTATGGAAAACAGACAGAACATTCCCCAACACTGGGTCATGCCTGGCCTTATTATCAGTGCTTCTCTGCTGTTCATAGGGTTTTCAAAGGCTGTTTTGGATGTGGACTTCCAGGTACTTCTCCCTAACCTACAGCACCCAGTATTCCCAGGGGGTCTCCCATCTAAGTACTAACCAGGTCCAACCCCCCTTAACTTCTGAGATCTGACGGGATCAGATGCCAAGGTGGCATGGCTGTAGGCATATGTGTGACATAGTTATTGATGTTAGGAGCTGTTGAGTCCAACTCATAGCAACCCTCATAGAGTTTTCATTGGCTGATTGTTTTGGGATTGCTTCAGGAGTGGATTGCCATGTCATTCTCCTGTTTTTACGGTGCTGGGGATCTAACCTGGGTCCTCAGAGAATGCAGAGCAGCACTCTACCAACTAAGCTAAACTCTAATCCCCATGGCATAGATTAAATTAATAGAAACAGAAAGTAGATGGTAGTTGCCAAGGGTCAGGAGGAAGAATGGAGGAATGGGCAATTAAACAATTAAACATTGTTATAGACTTTCAGTTTTACAAGGAGAAAAGAGTTCTGGATATTGGTTGTACAACACTGTGAATGTACTTAGCACCACCAAGCTGTACATTTAAAATAATGAAGATGTTAAGTTTTGTCTTAAGTATATTTGGCTGCAGTTTTTGTTAAGGAATGTATTCGTGTGCCTGAGAGAAAGGGAGATGGAAACATAATCTTCACACATGGTCAGTTAGTAGAACTAACATGACTGTTGTTGTTGTTGTTGTTGTTGTTAGGTGCCGTCGGGTCAGGTCCTACTAAGCGCAATCCTGTGTACAGCAGAATGAAACACTCCCTGATTCTGTGCTGGGCACACGATCTTATTTATGTTTAAGTCCATTGTTTCAGACACTGTGTCAATCCATCTAGTTGAGGGTTTTCCTTTTTTCAGTTGACCTGCCATTCTCCCAAACATGATGTCCTTCTTCAGGGATTGGTCCCTCCTGATTAAATGTCCAAAATACATAAGATGCAGTCTGGCCATCCTGGCTTCCAAGGAGCCCTCTGCTTGCACTTCCTCTAGGACAGATCTGTTGGTTCTTTTGGCAGTCCATGGTATGTTCAATATATGTCTCCAGCACCATAATTCAAAAGCATCAATTCTTCTCCTGTCTCCCTTGTTCAATGTCCAGCTTTCACAAACCATATAATATGACTGAAAGTACCATGGCATGAGTCAGGCGCACCTTCATCTTCAGTGTGACATCTTTACTTTTTAACAATTTAAAGAAGTCTTTTGCAACAGCTTTTCCCAATGCAATGTGTCTTTTGATTTCTGGACTACTGCTTCCGCGGGTGTTGATTGTAGAACCAAGTAAAGCAAAATCTTGGATAACCTCAATCTTTTCTCCGTTTATCATGAAGTTGCACATTGACCCAGTTGTAAGGATTTTTGTTTTGTTGATGTTAAGGCACAATCCATTCTGAAGGCTGTGTTCTTTGACCTTCATCAGTAAATGTTTCATGTCCTCTTCACTTTCAGCAAGCAGAGTTGTATCATCTGCATAATGCAGGTTGTTAAGGAGTCTTCTTCCAATCCTGAAGTTGTGTTGTTCTTCATAAAGTCCAGATTCTCAGATTATTTGCTCCGCATAGAAGTTGAGGAGATTTGGTGAAAGGATACTGGCCTGACCACACCTTTCTTAACTTTAAACAAGCAGCGTTTCCTTGTTCTGTTCGAACAAGGCAGTTCCCTATCTATATACTGTGGGTCGCTGTCTGCCCCTGGACTCATTCCAGCCGTCGGCCTCCAGTCTGGAGCAAGGCTCCAGCTGGTCTATCATTTGTGTCTAATGCATTAAACCTTTCCCTGAGGTGGTCTCTGAACTCAGGTGGGATATACCCAAGGTCATACCTTGGCCTTCATTTCAGTTTGCCATACTGTGGGGGCTTGCGTGTTGCTATGAGGCTGACAGCTATACTATTGATATCATAGTATATGATATCATAAAGACCCACTGGCTGGCGAGCTTTGCCTGAGAGCCGTGCCACCTGAAAAAGAGGCTTATACCCACGGCTACTCTGAGAAGCCTTGAGAAAGGCAGGCTCAGAGATTTATGCCCACAGGGGCTCCTTGCTTCTTGGTTCTGAAGGACAACTCTGACTGTCTGGGTGTTAGGCAGCTCTTTATTGCAGCCCTCTCACTCAGGTTGGTGGCATGGACCCTTTCTTTTTACATGATCGATGGTGTGGACTCTCAGGTCGATGGTCGGACCACAGCTGCTCCTGTTTGCCCTATGCACCATGCCTATATACCCTTCAGGGACCAATCAGAGACTTCCATGTGTTAAGGGGTGACTGGTTCAGATGGGAGATGCAACTGGGGCATCAAAAGGGGAACCAATCATGGGATGTTTCTTAACAGGCCAATGGGGAGCCTTTGGGTAAATGAAGAGTGGCCAATCAGGTGTTGAGGGGTCTGAGGAGGGGAGTTGGACACCGGAGCCATCTTGGTGAGCTTGACGCAAAAGTCCCTGTATGTAGGGCAGAGGTTACTGCCCTGGGAATGAGTCTCAGACCTCCAGGCAGGCCAGACAGGCCCTGAGGTGAGCTGCCTCTCTAGGTGGGTTCCCTACAATATACTACTGCAGTTGCATTTGAATGATCTTTAGTAAAATCTTGCTTGTGTGTGATATTAATGATATCGTTTGCTGGTTTCCACATTCGGTTGGATTCCCTTCCTTGGGAATAAGTACAAATATGGATCTCTTCCAGTCTGTTGGCCAGGTAGCTGTTTTCCAAATATCTTGGCATAAACACGTTAGCACCGCCAGTGCTGCATCTGTTTGTTGAAACATCTCTATTGGTATTCCATCAATTCTGGGGGCCTTTTGTTTCATTAGTTCCTTCAAGGTAGCTTCCACTTTAATACCATTGGTTGTTCTTCATATGCAATCTCTTGAAATGGTTGGTCATCCACCAGTTCTTTTTTTGTATAATGATTCTGTGTATTCCTTCCATCTTGTTTTGATGGTTAGTGCATCGTTTAATATTTTCCCTGTAGAATCTTTCACTATTGCCACTCAAGCCTCAAATTTTTTCTTCAATTCCTTAAGCTTGAGAAAAATAGAGCATGTTCTTTCCTTTTGGCTTTCTGTCTCCACCTCTTTGCACATGTCATTAAAATATTCATTTTGTCTTCTCGAGCTGCCCTTTGAAATCTTCTGTTTAGTTCCTTAATTTCATCATGTCTTCCTTTTACTTTAGCGGCTCAGTGTTCAAGGGCAGGTTTCAGAGTCTCTTTTGACATATAATTTGGTCTTTTTTTCTTGTCTTTTAAATAACCTTTTGCTTCCTTCATGAATGATGTCTTTGATGTCATGCCACAACTCATCTGGTCTATCATTTGTGTCTAATTTATTAAACTTTTTCCTGAGGTGGTCTGTGAACTCAGGTGGGATATACCCAAGGTCGTACCTTGGCCTTCATTTCAGTTTGCCATACTGTGGGGGCTTGCGTGTTGCTATGAGGCTGACAGCTATACTGTTGATATCATAGATACCTGCAGAGTCACCCATGGTGGAAAGTTTCAGCTGAGCTTCCAGAGTAAGACAGACTAGGGAGGAGGGCCTGACAGCCCACTTTTGAAACAATTAGTCATTGAAAACTCTATGAATAGCAAAGAACACTCTCAGATATAGTGCTGGAAAATGAGCCCCCTGGGTTGGAAAGCATTCAAAAGACTACTGGGGAAGAATTGCTTCCTCAAAGTAGAATCTACCTTGATGACAGAAATGGAATAAAGCCCCAGGGACCTCCATTTGCTGATGTGGCACATCTCAAAATGAGAAACAACAGTAAACATCCATTAATAATTAGAGGAAAGTGGAATGTATATAGCATGAATCTAGGAAAATTACAAATCATTAAAAGAAAAATGGAGCACATAAGCATTGGCATTCTAGGCATGAGTGAGCTAAAATGGACCCAGCATGGGCCATTTTGAGTCAGATAATCATATGGTCTAGTATGCTTGTTGTTGTTGTTGTTAGGTGCCATCAAGTCTTGTCCGACTCATAGCGACCCTCATAGGGTTTTCAATGGCTGATTGTTTCGGGATTGCCTTGGGAGTGGATTGCCACATCCTTCTCCCATTGTTGCGGTGCTGGGAATTGAACCCAGGACCTCAGAGACTGCAGAGTGATGCTCTACCAACTGAGCTAAATCCCAGCCCTTGTCTACTATGCTGGGAATAACAAAGTATGGAGAAATGGAGTTGCATTCATCATCAAAAAAGACATCTCAAGAACTGTCCTGAAGTACAATGCTGTCAGTGATAGAATAATGTCCATATGCCTACAAGGAAGGCTAGTTAATATGACTATTATTCAAATTTATGCACCCACTAGTGAGGCCACAAATGAAGACAGGGAAGATTCCTGCCAGCTTCTGCAATCTGAAATAGATCGAACATGCAATCAGATGTACTGATAATTACTGGTGACTGGAATGCAAAAGTTGGAAACAAAGAAGCAGCCTCAGTCAGAAAGTATGGGCTTGGTGTCAGAAACGATGCTGGAGATCTCATGATAGAATTCTGTCAGATTAATGACCTTTTCTGGGAGATGGACCTGGCAACCCACTCCCAAAGTCAATCTGCCATTGAAAACCCTATGAACAGCAGAGAAGCACTGACAATAGTGTTTTCCCTGTTGTATGTAGGGTCGCTATGAGTCGGATACTGACTGCTGACTGGATGGCACCTAACAACAACAACAACAATGACCTTTTCATAGCACATACCGTTTATGTTGGTGAAACAATGTGACTATACACATGGACTTCACCAGATGGAACTTGCAGGAGCCAAATTGACTAGATTTGTGAAAAGAGATGATGGGAAAATCTCAATATCAAATGTCAGAACAAGACCAGGTGCTGATTGTGGATCAGCTGCTCATATACAAGTTCAAACTGAAACTGAAGAAAATTAGAACAAGTGTATGAGAGCCAAGATATGACAGTATGTTAGAGGATGCAAAGTCTGGTTGATGGCATATGATTTTTTTTTATTCCCATAAAAACTTTCCTGTTGTTGTTGTTGTTGTTAGGTACTGTCGAGTCGGTATCTGACCCATAGCGACCCTCATAGGGTTTTCAATGGCTGACTATTTCGGGATTGCCTTCGGAGTGGATTACCATGTCCTTCTTTTTTGCGGTGCTAGGAATTGAACTCGGGACCTCAGACACTGCAGCGCAGCGCTCTATCCACTGAGCTAAATCCCAGCCCCAAAACTTTCCTGTACTTTTCCAGTATCTGTTTTTTGTTTTTTTTTTTTTTTTAATGGTACCAAGGGCCTGAACCCAGGGCCCCACGCATACTTTGCAAGTGTTCTGCCACTGAGCTGCACTCCTGGCCCTTTTTTATTTAATTTATCTTGAGTCAAGATCTCACTAAATTACACAGGCTGCCCCTAGAACCTGAGATCCTCTTGCCTCTGCCTCCTGAATTGCTGGGATTGCAGGCATGAGCCACTGCACCTGGCTGAATAAATATCATTTAATGAAAAAGGGGGTTTGGGATTTGGTTCAGTTGGTAGAGTGCCACTCTGCAGTCCCTGAGGTCCTGAGTTTGATTCCCAGCACCACAAAAATGGGAGCAGGACATGGCAATCCACTCCCGAGACAATCCTGAAATAATCAGCCGTGGAAAACTATGAGGGTTGCTATGAGTTGGACACAACTCGATGGCACCCAACAACAATGAAAAAAAGGAATAAAGGAGAGTTTTTCAAGTGTCTATGACTTGGCTAGCCCTAAGAGGCAAAGAGACAGATATGAATTCAAATGCACAGTTGTTTTAGAACTGGGAGAAAGATCCAAGTTCTGTTTAGTTTTGGAGGCTGGGTGGGAGGGAAGGAATGCGAGACTGATCTGGGATGGGTGAGATCTGCAAGCCACTGATGCCATCTCTGCTTTCTCCTCCCAGGTCCCAGCTTCCCCAGCCACAGTTGCCTCAGTTCTTGATCAACCAACTGCCCTTCAGGGATGGAAGCCGAGCCCCTCCAAAAAATTATGTTCACCAGGTACATGCTAAGATTGGTCTCTAATCTTTTGTACCCCCATTTCCATGTTCTTCCCAGTCTTCTGTTCCCTGCAGTTCTTAGTTGTTTTATTCAGCAGATAGATATTTATTAATTCTTTGCCAGTCCGGGGTGTGAAGACTTACCTCCATGTTTTCTTAGAGGTTAGTGGTCTCCACTCTTCCGTTTAGGTGTTTGATCTCTTTTGAGTTACTTTTTGTATGTAGTGTCAGGTAACAGTCCAACTTCTTCGTTTTGCAGGTGGCTATCCAGTTGCGGTTGTCAAAGCACCATTTGTTAAAAAGACTATGCTTTCCCATTGAATGGTCTTGGTACCCTGGCTGAAAATCAGTTGAACATAAGTGTATGGATTTATTTTTAGACTTTCAGTTCTAGTCCAGTGACCTACGTGTGTCCTTTTGCCAGTGGCACATTGTTTTGAGTACTGTTGTTTTGTAGTGTGTTTTAAAATCAGAAGTTATGAGTCTTCCTACTTTGTTTTCCTTTTCCAGATTATTTTAGTTATTCTGGGTTCTTTGAAAATCCATATGAATTTTAGAATTGGCTCCTTGATTTCTACAAAGAAGTTGTCTGACTTTCTAAGAGAAATTATGTGGAATCTATAGCCTAGTTTGGAGAATACTGATGTCATTAGTGTTAAGCCTTTCCATACATGAACATGGCATTTTTTCCATTTATTTTAGATCATCTTTAATTTCTTTCAAAAGTCTTTTGAAGTTTTTAGACTATAAGTTTTGCATTTATTTTGTTAAATTTATTCCTAAATGCTTAGTGCTTTTTTGATGTTATTGTAAATGGGATTTTTTTCTTAGTTTTATTTTTAGATTGTTCATTGTAAGTGTATAAAAATACAATTCATTCTTGTATATTGATCTTGTATTCTGTAACCTTATGAACTTATTATCCTTAATGTTTTTCCCACGTATTCTGTAGGATTTTTCCATATATAAAGATGATGTCTTTTGCAAGTTGAGATAGTTTTTACTTCCTTTTTAATTGACGTGACTTTCATTTATTTTTTATTGCCTAATAAAAATAGTGGCCTGCAGCCGTAGCACTGTGGCATCCAATCCCATCAGATCTTGGAGGCTAAGGAGAATCAGGACTGGTTAGTACTTAGATGGGAGACCACCTGGGAACACCAGATACTGTAGGCTTGGGAGAAGGACCTGGATCCACCATTGAAAACTCTCTGAATAGCTGAGAAGCACTGACAATAGTGATTCACCTGTTGTATGTAGGATTGGTATGAGTCAGACACTGACTCAACAGCACCTAACAACAATAAAAATGGCTAGAGCCACCAGGGCAATGTTGAATAAAAGTGGTGAGAACAGATATCTTTTAGGAGGAAAATCTTTTCAGTCTTTTACCATTACGTACGATGTTAGTTATAGGTTCTTTGTAGATGCCCTTTATCAGGTTAAGTGAGTTCATTTCTATTCTTATTTTATTCCATGATTTTCATCATGAAAGGGTGTTAAGTTTGGTCAAATGCTTTGTTTGGGTCTTTTGAGATGATATGTGACTTATGGTTTTTATTCTATTGATAATGATTTGTTACAATAACTCATGTTTGGGAAGTTGAGTCAACCTTGCATTCCTAGGATAAAACTCACTTGGACGTGGTGAATAATTGTTTTGTATGTGTCAAGTGAATTTATTAGTATTTTGTTGCAGATTTTTGCACCTACATCCACAGGAATTATTGGCCTATAGTTTCCTTCCCTTGTAATGTCTTTTTGTGATTTTAGTATTAGGGGAGTACTCTCTTCATAAAATGCGTTGGAGACTATTCACTCCTCTACTATTTTTTGGAAGAGTTTGTTAATAATCAATTTTGATTTTTCTTGCATTGTTTGATAGAATTCAGTGGTGAAACCATCTGGTCTGGGCCTGCGCTTTTCTTCGAGGTTAATTTTTGGTTACTGATTCAGTCTCTACTTGTTATAATCAATTCAGATTGTCTATTTCATGTTTTTCTTTTAACCAACATACAGCATGTTAAAAATTGATTCACATGCATTTTGATAATTTCACAATCATTTTAAAAAGTTATGCCGGGTGCGGTGGTGCACGCCTATAATCCCAGAAGCTAGGAAGGCAGAGGCGGGGGGATCGCAAGTTCGAGACCAGAGGCAGTCTGTGTAATTTAGCGAGACCCTGTCTCAAAAAATTAAAAAAAAAAAAAATGGGCTGGGGGTACAGCTCAGTGGTCCAGCACTTGCAAAGCATGTAGGCGCGAGGCCCTGGGTTTAACCCCCAGTACAGCAAAAAAAAAAAAAAGAGTTGTAATTTAAATCTGCTTCAAGTCTTCAGATTTCCAGTATGGTATACCATTAAATAAAATCTCCTCACATACCCACACCTGTAATCCCAGTGGCTGAGGCAGGAGGATTGCGAGCTCAAAGACAGACGCAGCCTGCGCAACTTTGCAAGACATTGTTTCAAAATAAAAAGGGGCTGGAGGTGGGGCTCTGTGCTGCATCACTTGCCTGGCATATGAAAGGCTGTGGGTTGAAGCCCCTAGTATTGCAAACAAAACAAAACAAAAACAAAAACAAAACAAAAGACCTTTTCATATTTATCTCAGTTCATCAGTAACATAACCCCAACAAAATTTTGTGGGAACAAATGCATATTTTTCAAGGGAAATACATGGAAAACAAATTACTTGTCAAGGTTTTTGGTTCCCAAATGAAGTTTTCGATTTAAACAAAAATGAATTGTTTCGCCAGGTGCAGTGGTGCACGCCTGTAATCCCAGCAGCTCAGGAGGCAGAGGCAGGAGGGTCGCAAGTTAGAGACCAGAGGTAGTCTGCGCAAGTTAGTAAGACCCTGTCTCAAAAAAAGTAAAAAATGGGCTGGGGGTGCAGCCCAGTGGTCTAGCACTTGCAGAGCATGCAAGCGCCAGGCCCTGGGTCCAAGCACCATACCACAAAAAAAAAAAAAAAAAAAAAAAAAAGAATTGTTTCTTGTTAATCATCCAGTGTCCCCTTGGCTGGCTTAGCTACTTACCCAAATACTTTGAAGGCAGGCATCTGTCCCATCTGCCATCTCAAATACTGCCAACATTATTGCCCACAAGTGGCTGGCAGGTTCTGACAGGAAATACTCTAACCCTCCTCACAGTTCAAGTCCTGCACTGACATGCTCATCAAAACTGACCTCCTGCAGTGGCGGGAGGGAGAGTTCAGAGATTGAGACTTTGTATAGGCTGACAGCAAGGATACAGGTATCTAAGTGTTGCCCTGAACCTCGAAACCAGCTCTACTGAATTTCTATCAGAAATTCTTCTGCACGTCAGCCCTCTGGGTTCTGATTTGCTGTGCAAGATGAATGTTTAAGTGAACTGAATTAATCAGTCCTGTGCTGCTCCCTGAGGAATGCTGCACCTCCTGCATTTGGCAGAGGGGTTTATTACAGGGAAACTCAGTCTCTGCGTCTCATGGCCACCACTATGAAATATTTCTACTGACCCAAAGATATAAAACTAAGAAATGGCCAGACAATCTCCTTAGGTGGAAAGAAACTTTTCAGTAATGCTGGAGAGTTTTGCAATGACCACTGGCTACAGATTTAGTCCCTTTTAAGGACTATATACTACTAGATAGTTTGAGCTGAAATTAGGAAATGCAGAAGTGCGACATCTTTTGCCTTACCATTTCAAAAAAATACTATGAAAATGCACTAAAAGGTTGATAACAGAGCTACCTGGGACAATCACTGGGTCTGTAGAACATCCAATACCTTGAAAATATGGGCCCACATATATAAGGAATTCTTATCAAATATCATGCAAGATCCATGGAACTTAATTGAGTGGGTAGTGCGGTTCTGCCCATGTTGCTTTGAATCTGTAGACAGACAGTGATTCCCTGAGCCTGAACAGAAACCATACTCCTTCCAAGGCAATTTAGAGCTGACTAGAGGCAGCTTTAGAAGCACCAAAAGCAGAGCTTCTGGAATCTGCTGCCCTGTTCATCAAAGGCTATTTGGTTCCACTATAGGGATTGGAAAATCCACAAGACGTTTCACAATTCTTTTTTTTTTTTTTTTTTTTTTTGCTATACTGGGGATTGAACCCAGGACCTCGCGCCTGCATGCTTTGGAAGGGATGGACCACTGAGCTGCACACCCAGCCCATTTTTTTTTACCTTTTGAGACAGGGTCTCGCTAAATTACGCAGACTGCCTCTGGTCTCAAACTTGCGATCCTCCTGCCTCCACCTCCCAAACCGCTGGGATTACAGGCGTGCCCGGCGACTTTTCACAATTCAAACAAATATTTCAGGTTGCTTGCTGAACCAAACAATCTGTTCTAGCAAAGAATTTATTTTGAAGTCAGGCAAAGCAGGTCTTAATGTGGAACACAGAAAAAGCACTATCCAAAATAAAAATATTACTAAAAGAAATAAGATGATTCCCTTTTCCACCTGCTTTCCTGTGAGATGGACGTAAGTTTGGTTGCGTTTAATTTGTTTAATTATAAATCACAACCCTACACAGATCCATACATATTAGTTCTTTAGAGAACCATAGTTCCTCCTGTTCCAGGAAGTCTTTACAGCCATGGCCCAATATAGACAGCATTCCTCAGGGTGGGGCACAGGACTGATTAATTCAGTTCACTTAAACATTCATCTTGTACAGCAAATCAGAACCCAAAGGGCTGACTTGCAGAAGAATTTCAGATAGGAATCCAGTAGAGCTGGTTTCAAGGTTCACAGCAACACTCTGATACCTATATCCTTGCTGTCAGCCCATACCAAGGCTCAACTTCTGCACATAAAAAGATTTTTTTTTTTTTTTTTTTTTTTTTGGTACTGGGGGTGGAACCCAGGGCCTTGCGCTTACATACTCTGCAAGTGCTGGACCACTGAGCTGTACCCTCTGCCCATTTTTTTTTTTTTTTTACTCTTTGAGACAGGGTCTCCCTAAATTACACAGACTGCCTCTAGTCTCAAATTTGCAATCGATCCTTCTGCCTCCTCCTCCCAAGCCGCTGGGATTACAGACGTGTGCCACCATGCCCAGCTCTGAACATAAAAGGTTTTGAAATGACCACTGGCAATAAATTGTGGGTTTTAATTTTTATTTTTTTGGATTTGCAAAGTAATTACAAAAGAACGCTGCTGAATCAATTCACACATTTACATGACCATGAAAATTCCTCTAAAGCCAATAGATGTAAAAAACATTGTAACACTTAAAACTTCCCTAGTACAACAGGGCCACCCACTTAAATCCAGTGGTCTGAGTGGGTTGCTGTAGATGGAAACAGAGATCAGATGGTTAGCTGTGGTCTGGTTAGGTTAGAAGGATTAGCAAAGACCTTTTCTTAACTGTGCCGTGTGCGGCTGCTTTCCTAATTTTCAAGTACAGCATATAGTTGTCAGCTGAAGTGCCAAGGCCTGGTTTTTTGGAACCTCATCCCTGCCCCTGTTTTTTGTGTCTTCCTCCTTCAAAGCTCTTCTCCATTTCTTTATCCATGCAGCTCTTGGCAATCTTGGCAGTGGGTGGCAGCGATGGGAACGGTATATTGCTGTTTCTGGTCTTGTGGTGTTAACCTCTTGTGGTTAGCCTGGTCCCACTAGTCATTTCCTGTTCTGTGGTGTTTCTGTGGTTTACAGAAGCAGATGGTACTTGTCCCTGTTTTAGTCTGGGGACCTGAAGATTTTGCTACACCACCGCTCATCTTCCTTCCAATTATCGCCTGGATCTTCTTTC
Organism: Pedetes capensis; assembly: GCA_007922755.1. NCBI lineage: Eukaryota > Metazoa > Chordata > Mammalia > Rodentia > Pedetidae > Pedetes > Pedetes capensis. Next base: position 90,753 of record VMDO01004779.1, on the reverse strand, counting down.
TTTTCCTTATCATCCTCTCCCTTTGCACTTAGTGCATTGTCTGAACTCTGATTCCACTGTCATCAGCCTCTTTTTGCTCAAATTCTTTTCACTCATCTTCTTCCTCATGACCTTGGTGGCGGTCTGCTGTCCCCAGACCTGGACCCTGTACTTGCAGATCCCCATGCCATGCGGCTCCGCTCCTTCTTGTCCTGCTAGCTGGGCAGGCTCGGCTTGGTTTCCCCCAAGGCCAAGGCCAAAGCCTACCTGCCCTGATGAGGCTGGCGCCAAGCTGGTAAAGGGTAGGGCACATTCAGTGGACTGGCGGGAGACTTCCCACCATGTTGCACATCGAGGGTTCGGTTGTCCCTGTCCCTGCTGCCAGAACCGCCTGAGGCTGCTGAGCCACCCACGGGGGGGGGGGGGGGGGCAAGTCTTGTCCCTCAGCAGCCCCAGGGAAGGACACTGATGAGAGGCGTGATACATTGTCCATTTCATCTTGAGTTGATGTCGGTAGTTTTTGTCTTTCTAGAAACTTGTCCATTTCATCAGTTACCTAATTTGTTGATGTATTCTTTCATAATCCTCTTTATTTCTATGAAACCAGTAGTGATCACCTGTTTCTTACTTCAGATTCGAATAATTTGAGTCTTTTCCTGGTCAACTAGCCGGCATCATTTTATTGATCTGTTCAAAGGACTCGATGTTGGCTTCATTAATTGTCTGGGTTGTTTTCTAGTTTCTATTTTGTTAATTGTGCTCTAACCTGTATATTTCTTTTCTTCTGCTTTTTCACTGTGAGTTTGCTATAGGGGACGGGCCTAGAGAGGCAATTTGCCTCGGGGCCTATCTAGGCCCACTTGGAGGTCTGAGACTCATTCCTGGGACAATAACCTCTGCCCTACATTTGGGAACTCCTGAGCATGGAGCTTCCTGAGATGGGCTGGCATCCAACTCCTCTCCTTAGACCCCTTAACACCTGACTGGCTGTTTCCAAATCACCACATGGCTCCTGATTGGACCATTCAGGAACCACCCCAGATTGGTCCTTTTTTCAAACCCAAATTTGCCTGTCTGCCCTGATAGGCCTAGGCCCGCTCACCCCATATGAAGTGGCAATCCCTGGTTGGTCCCTGAAGGGAATATAAGGACAGTGCACGGAGCAGTCAGGGTCCATTCCACTGACTCAGACAAGGAAGCAATAAAGAGCTGTACAGTAAGAGTGAGAGTCTTGAGCTGCCGTGGTTATAAATCTCTGGGCCTGCCTTTCTCAAGGCTTCTCAGAGTAGCCATGGGCGTAAGCCTCCTCTCCAGGGGGCGCAGCTCTGGCAACGCTCACCAGCCAGCGGGTCTTCAGCGGCTGGGTCCCACCTTTCACCGGAGACCTACGTGCTGGAGCAAGACCAGTGGTGGGTGACGCCCCACAGCTTGCACCTCTTTTTCCAGTGTCTTTTAGTGGAATACTAGGTTACTAATGTTGTGAGTGAAAAATATACGCTGGACTTCAAAGACATAGTACTAGGGGAGAAAATAGTAAAATATCTCTTTTGTATTGACCACATACTGAAACGATAACATTTTGGATATGTTAGGTGAAAAAGTACATTGTTAAAATTGATTTGACCTCCATCTTCTCATTTTTCTTTTTGTGGTGCTGGGGACCAAACCCAGAGCCTTGTGGGTGCTAGGCAGGCCCTCTACCACTGAGCTCCATCCCCAACGCCACCTCTACCTTTTACTTGTGTTTGGGAGGACACTGTGAACTAGAATCTCATGTGTCTTGTGTTACATTTTGGTCAACAGTGATGGTTCCGTGCAGAACCAGTGATCTGGCCAGGGCCAGGTAGAATGTATTTCCCTGTTTGGATTCCACTGGTGGCCAATAGAGGTGCCCCCAGGCCACCACAGCCAGCTCTGGGAACTCTACAGAGATGGATTCACCTGCCTTCTCTCCCTCCTCAGGGTTCCACTGGTCAAGAGAGAGTGGAGATTGCAAGCCATGCTTAGAGGGTGTGGACTACACCAGTTACGCCAATGGCCTCCCTGCTTGTGTGCGCTGCACCGTCTGTAAAAGAGGTACAGAATGAAGGGACCTGGTCGCCACAGGTGGGGTGGGGGTGAGGAGGTCGGAATCCTAGCTGGTGTGGACTCAGAAAGCTGGATTCCAGCCCAGCTTGGTCTTCATCCTGCCCCGTTCCCCGCTTCTCTTTGATTCCACAAAACGATATTTTTTTAAAAAATGAACATTTGCTACATGGTGTGTGCCACTTTTTAGGAGAGTCATTTAAACCATCCTTTGGGAGAGTAAAAGACTGATCTGTCCCTGTGGAGGGAGTCGGTCTAGTACCCTCAGGGGCACTTCTAGGGCAGTTGCCGCTGCTTTCACCATCCCTTGATTTATAACTCAGCACACACTTGCTGAGCACCTACCACGGGGTGGGCAGTGAGTGCCCCGGGGCCGGCTGTGCAAGCGCATTCCCCTGCAGGCAGCTGTGGGCTAACTAGCAGGGGAACCTACACAGGACGGCCGAGCAGGTGAGACAGGCTGCAGTGGAGAAAAGGCCACGCAAGCCAGGAAAATGGCAGGGCTCAGTAGACCAGAGCCCACGCCAGCTGCTCCTTGAAGGATGGAGGCAGGGATTCCAAGTGGCAGAAGGAGAACATCTCTAGCCCCGCTTCCAGAAAGGAGGATGAAAGAGCCCCGTGCACTCAGAAGCGTGTCTAATTCAGTTCTAGAATTCTGTCTAATTCAATTTTGGGCCTTTGACAGATTTCGAGCCATTGGTCTGCTTTGCATTTGATCAAGGTCCCATTGAACATAGAGAGGAGGGTGGAGGAACAGAGGGAGTCAGAGGCGCAGGTCAGAGGATTTAGTACCAGCTAGGCGTGGATTTAGCTCAGTTGGTAGAGCGCTGCGCTGCAGTCTCTGAGGTCCCGAGTTCAATTCCCAGCACCGCAAAAATGGGAGAAGGGCCTGGCAATCCACTCCCAAGGCAAATCCGAAACAGTCAGCCATTGAAAACCCTATGAGGGTCGCTATGAGTCGGATACCGACTTGACGGCACCTAACAACAACAACAACAAGGCGTGTCCCCTGCGTGTCCCCTCTGTCCCTGTAGTCAGCTTCTGACTGCAGGCAACACGCCGTGTTCTTGCTCACCCTTGGCTACATAACTTTTCTCTCCACGTAGACTGCCTTCTCTCCCCAGGGGTCACACCCTCCCTGACCTCAGGCCTCTCCTTCCAGAACCTTCCACAAAAACTCCAGCCCACATTCATCTCTTCCGTCTTGGCCCGACTAAAGCTTTTAGATCCATAGTCTAAGAAAAGGAGTGGCCTAGTGAGGAAGGGCTGGGTGTCCCTGCTTGTCCCGGGCCAGGTGCTCTTACTCTGTGCTCAGGGCGCCTCCTAGGGGCAGGGCTCTCTCTGCCTCCATCCTAAGGCCCTTCCCTCCCCTCCAGCTTTCGAGAAGTCACGTGAGGATGCTTGTCTTTCCAGGACCTTGCAGATTATCCCCTCCACCTTCCTTGCGCCCGACTCTGTGGTCTAAAAGACTTTCCCTCCAAAACCCAATGTGGTCAATAATAAATTGTGCCAGGCGTGGTGGCACACGCCTGTAATCCCAGCGGCTCGGGAGGCGGAGGCAGGAGGATCTCAAGTTCAGACCAGAGGCACTCTGTGTAACTTAGCGAGACCCTGTCTCAAAAAGTAAAAAAAAAAAAATGGGTGGAGGGTGCAGCTCAGTGGTCCAGCACTTGCAAAGCATGCAAGCGCAAGGCCCTGGGTTCAACCCCCAGTAGGGCAAAAAAATAAAAAATAAAATAATAATAATAATAATAATAATAATAATAATAAATTGTGTTCCTCTTGTATGGCTCTGAATATTGATGGCAGTTGAGGGGACATCATCTGTGTGGCTGCAGAAGCTGGCCCTTGAGTTACTTCCTAAATTGAGTTGAGCTGAATGGGATGGGGGTTACTATCTTGAGGAAAGTCATAGGGGTAACCAGGGAAACTAACCCCCTCCACTCTGCCTCTGTCTCCAGATAAAGAAGAGACGAGTCCGTGTACAACAACCAGAGACACAGAGTGCTCCTGCAAATCAGGCACTTTCTGGGACAAGGGGTCCCCCGAGATCTGCCAGAAATGCACCAAGTGAGACACAGGAGCCGGGAGGCAGCCAACAGCCCAGGGGAACCCCAGAAGACCCAACTTTCCTTGCATCCCTCTCCCTCCCCAGACCACATGGAACCCCTGCCCGCACAGGGCGTCCCTGTACCCTTGGGGTCTTCTAATCCTGCAACAGCCCCTCCTGGTCCATCTGCACATCCCCACCCCTGCCCCCTGCAGCAACCCCTTTTCTCGGTAGCCTCTCCGCTTGGCTAGGTGATTTGTTCATTCACCACGAGAGACCACCATTTAGGGCCCATGATATTTTTAAGGTTGCCAGGACATGATTTAATTCCTTTTGAAAACAGAAGAATGAGTAGACTACAGCCCAGCTTATGCTCATTTATATACCAAGTCAGGAGGAAAAGTAATTTTTAACCCTTGTGCAGACAGAGAAAGTGCCTGCAGCCCACAAAAGGCAAAATAAAGCCACGTACGTAGCTCCCTCGGGGCTGAGATTTAGCTCAGTTGGCAGAGCGCCACTCTGCAGTCTCTGAGGTCCCGAGTTCGATTCTCAGCACCACAAAAAAATGGGAGAAGGACGTGGCAATCCACTCCCAAGGCAATCCCGAGAAACAGTCAGCCATTGAAAACCCTATGAGGGTCGCTATGAGTCGGAGACGACTCGACGGCACCTAACAATAACAACAACATGTAGCTCCCCCAGGGCTCCTGTAAGGACCTGAGCCAACCCAGCCAGCCTCACTCCAGCCCCTGGGTCTCTCAATAAGACACGTCTTGTCCCTAGTTTGGGCTTTAGAAGCCACTAGTTAATTTACTCTTCTCTGTCCCCCTGGTGTTTGCTATGATTAGTAGGAAGGTCAGTTGTGTTAGAGGGTGATGGGGTGCAGGGCTCAGCAGTGGCCACATGGTCTCCTGACCTCCTGGCATAAAACACCTACTAACTCAGGTCTTCCCTGCAGTCCAGGGACAGTCATGCATGGGGACATGCAGTTGGATCAGGGTGGTCAGCAGAGAAGTCCCTGCTGGACAGGTTCCAAGGGGCTGTGCGGTGTATGTATGCTCAGACCCTTCTCCAGACATAGGCAGAACTTGGGGTGGGGGCCCCCTGCAGACACGAGGAGCCTGTCCTTCCTCTATGACCCTCTCTGGAACACTGGACAGGGAGGGAGGCTCCCTCTGTCATCCCATCTGTCCAGCCCCCCCCTCATGGAATCCCATCCTTTCCTCCCTGTGTGTACCCAGGTGCACCAGCGAGGAGGTGGAGGAGCGCCCCTGCACACCCAGGGCTGACCGCAGGTGTGTCCGCAAAGACTCAGGTACCAAGCACACCACAGAGCCCCTAACTCCTGGAGAGCTGGTGAGCCCCAGCCTAGAGACTCGTCCTTCCTCAGGGTCACCACACCTCACAGATATCCTAGTTATAGTCTTTGCCGTGATTGGGACTGTGGCCCTGACTGTGATCGTGGCTGTGCGTGTCTGGAAGGCCCAGGGGTGCAACAACATATCTCGCCACATGAAGAGCATGTGTCCAGGTGAGTGGCCTATGCTGGGCCCTGTCCGCATCTCCCTGGGCTGCTCTGCTCTTCCCAGAAATGCCCTCCCCCATATCCCAGACCCTAGTGTCCTTCCAGCCTGGCTCTCATTCCTACTTCATGGCCACCTCACGAACACCAGGGCCTCACCCGCCCCTCTCTTGGGGCTCACAGGCCCCTCATGTCTCAGCCAAGTCCGGGAGGGCAAGGCCCAGGCAGGGCAGAGAAGCATCAGCTCCTCAAACCGGGGACCAGGGTCAGGGCAAGACGTGGTCAGTGGCCTGAACAGCCTTGGTCAGAGCAGAGCCAGCGAGACACTGTGCACGTTTACGGCCGCTAGGTTTCTCCTCAGAGTAGAAATGGCCCTGCCACCTGCCCTGGCCCGCGGCTTCTTGCCTGGTGTCTGAGTGAGTGTTGATGAGGCCCTCTCCCCCTTGCAGGCCGCCGACCAGCCTGTGAGAGTGTGAACACAGTGAGTTGGGATCCCCTGGACCCGGAGGCATGGAGCTCAGCTCCCCACCACAACACTGTGAGCCTTGCGGAGAAGGCTGGAAGGCTGCAGCTCTGGGTGCAGCAGGGGTTTTGACGGGCTGCGTGGCCCAGGGAGGAGGATTTGTCTCTGTTTTCCCGGGCTGCTGCTGGCTCCTAAAGTACCCTAGGGCTCTGGGCCAGCTGCTGGGCAAATGGCCGTTCTGAACTCCCTCAGGCCCGTGGGCTGGGCGGCAACCCTGTCCTTCCTCCTGTCCAGAGATTCCCTCACCCTACAGCCCTGTCCTTGGGTGGGTGGGTGAGGGAGTCAGGCAGGAAAGACAGCCCTTGGCACAGCACCGGGATCATGATGCCTATAGCAGATCACGGGTGTCTGGGCCTGTGCCCACCTGGGGTGAGCCCATGGGTGGGAGCAGCTACCCTGCAGGGAGCCCTGGGTGGAGGGTCCTGAGCGCCTGCTCTGCCTTCCCCAGGTTGCTCTCCCAAGAGGACCTGAGGTTCAGGAGGATAACCACAGTGAGATCACCAGAGGGTCAGAGTCCTGGTCCACCCTGGCTTATGAGGAGGAAACGGATAGACAAGAGCCAGTGACAAGTGTCGCTCAACAGGTGCCAGAGGAGACAGAGCGTCTGCTGGTGAGTCGGGGGCAGGCGGTGCCAGGCTGGAGACAGAGGGAGGAGGGATGGATGTTGTCAGATCTCCTGGCCCGGTGAGGTGAAGAGCAAGGGCTGCCCGTAGCTGCGCCACTGTGCAGAACATTCCGTCTCTGAGTCCCTGACGTGTCCCCGCTGTGTCCTCAGAGCCTGGAGCAGCGCAGACAGGGAACAGGCACCGTGGTGTTTGTTGATGACTAAGTAAGGTCTGAGTGCTTAACAAAGGATTGAGTAAGGCCATCGTCATAATGCTAGCCATTTAAAATTCCCCTCAAAATTGTCACCACAGTGAACCTATCAGAAAAGAAATCGTTGAGTTTTCTGATCAGATTTGAAGGGAGACTTCCAAGAAGTAGAATTTGCAAGTCAATGCATAGAAGTGCTGTTCAGTGCTCTTTCTCTTTCTTGCTCACACACAGACACACGCATGCACACACACGCATGCACACACACACATGCATGCACACACACTCCTACCTAGTTTTCATTCGCTACAATTCATGCGTTTTGATCTGACATTTAGCACTTTTTTGTTTTCTTTTGTTTTTGTTTTTTGCTATTTAGGAAAATATCACTTGTCTTAAATGTGCATTGCTTTATTTTGACTTGTCCTTTGCATATGATTATCCTAATGTCATTAGGCCTGCAGCCATAGCACTGTGGCATCTGATCCCATCAGATCTTGGAAGCTAAGCAGGATTAGGCCTGGTTAGTACTTGGATGGGAGACCGCCTGGGAACACCAGGTGCTGTAGGCTTGGGAGCAGGACCCGGCAAACCACTCCCAAAAATCAATCTGCCATTGAAAACCCTGTGAACAGCAGAGAAGCACTGACAATAGTGGTTTCTCCTGTTGTACGTAGCGTCACTATGAGTTGGACACCAACTTGATGGCACCTAACAGTAATGTCATTAGGATCTTTGTAAGAAGACATGCTGTCCTACCTGTGTCCCATACAGATAATAGATTCCTAATTTCTTGTCCTTTCATTTGGTCTAATATTTTCATGGGGAGAAGTTTTCATTTTTATCTAGTGAAAATGTACATACATTACTTTTTCCTTGTTCATAAGCTTCAGAAAGATTTTTCTCTGAGATAATATGAACGCCTCTGATTTCTTGGGAGGATTTTTTTCCGGGATTTCATTTCCATGAATTAGTGGATAACCCCAGCAGCATATTGTGCAATGTGATATGAAGCGAGGCACTCTCTGAGTTGTTTGGAGCCATTGTCTAGTCATTCCAGTCCCTCATTTCCCTCTGTTTTTGGTCCCTTCTTAACCACAGGTCACATGTTCATATTGGTAATGATCTCTTTCCACCTAGACTAGTCCTTTCTGTTTCATTCTTGCATCAGTTCCCTGGTTTTATTTAACAAGGAGAAGGTAGATAAGGAAAATAAACATTAAAAAGATCGATAATCCTTCGAGCCTGATTAAGTGCCTTGATGTATTCAGAGTGAGAAAATTTAAACAGTATAGAAAGGGACTCAATAATAACAGAATCTTCCACCTCCATATTCCCCCCAAGGTGTTCAAGATAATTTCTTGTGATCCTTTCTCTAAATCTTTATGCATAGGAAAATATTTTATTTACATGAAAAACATCATGTCAATACTCTTCTGCAAATGAAATTCTCTAATATGATTAATGATTCTCTAATATGTTTTTAAAATAGAGTAGATACCTCTTCTTTGTTGTTAGGTGCTATCAAGTAGGTATCCGATTCATAGCAAGCCTATGTACAACAGGTGAAACACTATTGTCAGTGCTTCTCTGCTGTTCATAGGGTCTTCAATGGCAGATTGATTTTTGGGAGTGGGTTGCTGGGTCCATCTCCTAAGCCTGCAGCACCTGGTGTTCCCAGGTGGTCTCCTATCCAAGTACTAACCAGGCCCCACCCTGCTTAGCTTCTGAGATTTGATGGGATCGGATGCCACAGGGCTACGGCTGCAGGCAAAGTGTTGCCCAGGCTGTCCTCGAACTCACGATCCTCCTGCCTCATCCGATCCTCCTGCCTCATCCGCAGTTCTTTGATCACCGGCATGTGCCACCACAACCGGCACCTCTTCCTTAGTTTTTCAAAACTTATTATTTTACCCAGATAAAGTTTAAAATTCATTCATAAGATTTTCTCCATGTCCAAAATAATAATTTGAATTTCTATGGAATTTGCCTTAAATAATAAAAAAAAATATTTAGGGAGGAATTGCAATCTTTTCAATATTCAGCATTTTTCAAAGACAGCATTTCAAGACAAGTGTTTTATTATAATTAAGATTTGTGTTTTTCTTCAGATAAATGATTCATTTCTTGACAAAATGTCTTCTCTGTGTTTTGTAACCTTTATAAATTGGATCCTCCTTTTTTTTTTTTTTTTTTTTTTTTTTTTTTTTTTAGTTTTTTTGAGACAAGATCTCGCTAAGTTACGAAGACTGCCTCTGGTCTCGAACTTGTGATCCTCCCACCTCCGCCTCCCAGCCACTGGGATTACAGGCATGTGCTACTGTGCCCAGTGCTTTTATCTCACTTTCTAATCTATTGTTGCTGATACACTTTTAAATATTCATCCACAGTTATAGTCATCATTAAGTATTGTTTAAACTTTAGGGTTTTTCAAATATACAAACATATCTAAGACAATGACTTATGTTTCCTACTCCTTCCCAAGAATTCTTTTCCTGCTTTTGTTTTGCCTCTGGCTACGTAGCTACAACTTCCAGAACAATATTTAATGGTCCTTAGAGGGGCCAAGGGTGGAGTCTTGTGGTGTATCTAGTATAGGGTCTCCAGTGAAAAATCCTGGATTAGAATGTAGGAGAACCTGGGTTCATCACCCACAACACACACACACACACACACACACACACACACACACAATCATTGGTTAGAAAAAGCAAGTGTCTTGGTGGTGATTGGACCGGTTGGGAAGGCATCAAACATGTCACCACTGTGGATGACGCTGGCTCTTATTTCATATAGAAATTCTTTTCATTATAGGTGCATCCTTTTATCCCAAGCTGTTTTTAAAAGTCAGAATGGAGGCCAGGCATGGGGGCACATACCTGCAAGCCCAGCTACTTGGGAGGCTGAGGCAGGAGGATCCCAGATTCATTGCAGGCCAGAGGCAGCCTGTGTAACTTAGTGAGACCCTGTCTCAAAATTAAAAAAAATAAAAGATAGGCTGCAATAGGTTGTACCACTGGGTACAACCCAGTGGTAGAGCACTTGCAAAGTACGTGTGAGGCCCAGGGTTCAACCCCCAAGTACCAAAAAAAGGGGGGGGGCAGTTACAATTGGTATTTAATTTTACCTTTCCAGCCTCCATGGTGACTGATATTTTCATTTTCTTATTTGGACTATTGATATGAGACATTATCATTGATCAAAAACCCTCCCATTTTAGAGCCGGGTGCAGTGGCGTACGCCTGTAATCCCAGCAGCTCGGGAGGCGGGGGCAAGAGGATCGCAAGTTGGAGACCAGAGGCAGTCTCCGTAACTTAGTGAAATCCTGTCTCAAAATGTAAAACAATGGGCTGGAGGTGCAGCTCAGTGGTCCAACATTTGTAAAACATTGCAAGCATGAAGCCCTGGGTTCAACCCCCAGTACTGGAAAACAAACAAACAAAAAAACTCCTATTTTAAACAAATGTTGACTTTAGATTTTGCAAAGTGCTCACGTACAGTGTCTTATTTGTTTTAGTTTTTTTTTTTTGAGACAGGGTCTTGCCGTGTAGCCCAGGTTATCCTAGAACTCAGTATGTAGGCTGGTCTCAGACAGCCATCAATCCTCCTGCCTTTACCTCCTGAATGCTGGGACTACAGGTGTGCACCACCACACCCAGCTCTCCTATAAGGTCTTCTACTGGGTCTTATAAAAAGCCTGTGAGGGCCGGGCACAGTGGCATCCTGCTATAATCCCATCCATTTGGGAGGCAGAGGCCGGAAGATCTCAGGTTCAAAGCCAGAGACAGCTTGTGTAACTTCGTGAGACTCTGTCTCAAGATAAAAAATAAAAAATGGGCTGGTGGTACAGCCCAGTAGTAGAGCACTTGCAAAGTATGTGCCGGGCCCTGGGTTCCACCCCCAAGAACTGAAAAAAAAAAAAAAAAAAAAGCCTGTGAGGAGGTGATTGTGGGGGTAGGGTGTGGGAACTGGCCAGAAGGGGAAGCTGTGGGATGGGAGAAGTGTTCCATCGTGGTGGAGTGACACTTCCACATGGGTACACTTGGAACAGAGCACTTGCATTTACTTATGCCCCGAGGCACCAGCATATAGAGCCTTTAAGCTACCCAGGCGGCGAGTTCATTTCTATCTTCATAGAGATCCCAGCCTGCAGCCGTAGCCCTGTGGCATCCAATCCCGTCAGATCTCGGAAGCTAAGCAGGGTCAGACCTGGTTATTACTTGGATGGAAGACTGCCTGGGAACACCAGCTGCTGCAGGCTTGGGAGACGGACCCAGCAACCCACTTCCAAAAACCAATCTGCCATTGAAAACCCTATGAACAGCAGAGAAGCACTGACAATAGTGTTTTGCCTGTTGTACGCAGGATCACTATGAGTCGGATACCGACTCCATGGGACCTAACAACAACAACAAATACAGATCCTAGAGGGAAAGTATCCTGCCCAGGTGTCAATACTGCCTGGGTGTCAGAGTGAGGCATGGACCCCAGGTCTCCTGACTCTGACCAGGGCATCTCCACTGTGTGTTACAGGGCCCAGCAAAAGCCGAGGGGTCTCCAATGAGAAGGAAGTTGCTGCTTCCGGCAGATGGAAACGACCCCATTGAGAGTAAGTGTTTGGTTTTGGCCAATAACACAGCAGCCAGGAAACAGGAGCAGTGGTACAGCTGCCGTCGCCTTAGCTGATGGGATTCCCCAGGGCAGTCAGTGCATGCTGTATGCAGGGCATCCTATGCTATCATCACTGGACTTTGGGAACCGTAAATCCCCTTCCCCGATCCTTTCCCGCCCCTCCTGGACACCCCAACTCCTCACATTGTTTGCACCTTTCTGGGCATCCACTCTCCCAGCATGCCCCTCCTCCCTTAAAGTTCAGCCCCACTCCCCAAGGTCCCTTAAGGGGCTCCACTGTTCTGTGTGGCACCCACTGGCCCCAAGAGGCTGGGCAGCGCCTGCCATATTGAGCTATAGTGTAAACCACACACCAGATCTCAAAAGCTTACTGCAAAAAAGAGCAGAAACCACCTCATGGGTAATTTTTTGAATATTGATTACAAGGTTGGAATGATAACATTTTGTATGTATTGAATTAAGGAAAACATGTTATCAAAACAAGGGCCACCTGTTTCCCTCCACTGCTTAAAGGAGGCTGTTAGAAAACATCAGCCCCTGTCCAGGCTCCCCTGAGTCGCTCAGGGTGGAGCGTGCTGTGGCTCATCCACTGCCTTGTCTACTCGATCACAGCCCCAGGAGCCCTGTGGCGCTGTCTCTCCGTTTGCAGATTCACTTGTCACTCTTGAGTCTGTTCTCCGCCCCTCCCCCGGCGAGCAGCCGCAGGGAGGGAGGCTGAGCTAGGCGTCACCCACAGGTCCAACTCCTCCAAGCCCTGCCCTTTCTGTAGATGCAGGTGTGACCGCCCTGCGCCCCACTCTTGATGAGCACAGCCTAAGCAGCCTCCCTCGTGCCTGCTTCTGGCCTGAGCCACACTTCGCTCTCTTCCTGACTCGCTGCTGTCCGTGCCCACTCCCTGGGAGGCCACGCCCCCTCCCTCAGGGCCAGACTCTCAGGTGACTCTGACTCCGCCCAGGCGGGCTTGGTATTGGTGTGCGTGGAGCAGCAGGTTTACAGGCATAGGAAGCTCCTGATGTTGCACTTTCAGTTTCTAGACCTGATTTAGGATCGCGTGCCCGTTGCGAAGTGCTTCCGGCTCACCCGTCCCCCTGTGTCTCCCCCCCAGCCCTGTCTTGGTCCTTCAGTTACTGTCAGCACATCGTGCCCTTTCCCTGCTGGGACAACCTCATGAGACAGATAGGCCTCACGGCAAACGAGATCCATGTGGTCCGAGCTCGAACCCAGGACCCCGGGGACGTCTTGTATGAAATGCTGCGGAAGTGGCTGAACAAAACGGGCAGGGCTGCCTCCATCAACACCCTGCTGGATGCCTTGGAGGCGCTGGGAGAGAGATACGCCCGGGAGGAAATCGAGGCCCACCTGGTCACCTCCAAGAAGTTCGTCTATCAAGAAGGTTGGCCAGACTCTGCTGGGTCACTGGAGTGAAAGAATCTCTTGAGGATGACAGATAATTCCTCGTTTTTCTCTTTTCCTGGAAAAAGCGCGACGGAACACTAGCCGGTAGGGAACAAAAAAAATTTCAAGTGACCAGTGCTTGAAGAAACTACCATCCAGTAATCTGTCCATTAATAGACTGGTCATCTCCCCATTCCAGAGGAGCGGTGTCCTGGATCTCTTTTGGGATCGTTTTAATAAGGTGAATGCTATAGGAAACCACGGGCTGGGATTTGGCTCAGTGGGTAGAGCGCTGCGCTGCAGTCTCTGAGGTCCTGAGTTCAATTCCCAGCCCCACAAAAATGGGAGAAGGGCCTGGCAATCCACTCCCAAGGCAATCCCGAAGCACTCAGCCATTGAAAACCCTATGAGGGTCACTATGAGTCGGATACCGACTCGACGGCACCTAACAACAACATAGGAAACCACAGAAAACATTATGACTTTTGGTATGGCACTCTTGTATGTTTGTGAGTATATTGGGAGTTGGGTTAGGATGTCAGGTTTTTCTCTGCTCATGGTATTATTGCATTGTAATAGAAATTATGGGCTGGGACTCACACACATGCCTCCAGCCTCCTGCAGCGCTTGGTGGTGGCAGCCCAGAGTCAATGCCTTTTGAACACTTCTTGAACCTTGACTGTGGCTATCCTCAGGAGCCTGTTTATGCTCAGTGTCCTGTGCACACGCCTTGCCATCGATGACACCGTGGATCTGACTTTCCATTCCAGCATTGTTGTTGTTGTTGTTGTTAGGTGCCGTCGAGTCATGTCTGACTCATAGCGACCCTTATAGGATTTTCTTTCTTTTTATTTATTTTATTTATTTTTTTTATTAGAAATTTTTAATGTACGTCATAATGCGATTCATTTTGACATGCTTTTAATTGTGATAATTTTCATATATGCAATTTGATAAGCATTATTTATATAGGTTACCCCTTACCATCCTCTGTGTTTCCCCCCTCCCCCGCTTCCCATCTAAGTTTCCCATCCAAGTCTTCTCTATCTTTTACTATATAGTATTTTTCTATATGTCCTTGGGTTCCATTTCTGTTTAAGATAGAAACTTTTCCTGTAGTGGTCTTTGTTTCTATCTTGTTAGAACAATTACATGCGATTTCTAGTCTATTTATATTGACCTCATTCTTATCTTCCCTCCCCCCC
>VMDO01004779.1:24174-76449 GCA_007922755.1 Pedetes capensis | reverse complement strand
GAACTCAGGACCTCGGAAATTGCAGAGCAGCGCTCTACCAACTGAGCTAAATCCCAGCCCCCATTCCAGCATACGAGTTGAATAAACGCAGCAGTTGCCATTGCTGCTTCACTTGGCATTGACAGCTGCACTGGATCATCTTGCTCACAGAAGACTTGATGTTAAAGACTAGTGGAATAAAGCTTGGTAAACCTTCACATCCAGAGTGACAATCCCGAGATAGTACATATTTTTGACCTGAAGGATTAGGGAGATAAAGCTGTAACCTACCATTGTTGGAGGTCTGAAGAGTTCCCATTCTGTGATAGGTCTCACATAAAACACAACGAAGAGACTGGAGACAACATGGTACCTGGGATTATCAAAGGAAATTTAAAGAAACTTTTTCGTTTTCCATGCTCTTGAGGATCGAACCCAGGGCTTTGCATATGTTACATTCCTAGCCCTTTAATGGGGAAACTTGATGCTACAAATCAGCTTGTCATGATGTTCCCTGATTGTTTGATCAAAATGACTACACTTCCCTTGGGTTCTTGTTATTGTGATCACGTGCCATTGAATCAGGTCCAACTCATAGTGACCCTGTGTACAACAGAATAAAACACTCCCCGGCACTGTGCCACGCCCAGCACTATGTCAGTACTTCAATGCTATTCGTAGGGTTTTCAATGGCTGGTTGTCTTGGGATTGTTTTGGGAGTAGGCTGCCACCTCCTTCTCCCATTTTTGCACTGTTGGGGATAGAACCTAGGGCCTCAGAGAGCGCAGAACTGCACTCTGTCAACTGAGCTAAACCCCAGCCCTCCTTAGGTTCTAGGTGTGGTATTTTGCAAACTTCACAGTTCACATTTGTGGCATTTGCCTTATTTATTGAAGAAAAACAAGGCGTGGGGATGTAGTTTAGTGGTAGAGTGCCTGCCTAGCATGTGCAAAGCCCTGGATTCCGTTACCCTTTTTGCCTGTGTTTGTCATATGGTAAGAGTTGTCTGTTAGTATGTGTATGTTATATCTGTTTCCTATTGCTATTCGATATATTTATTTCCTAAGGTATTTATCTTTTTGTACGGGATTAGTGTGCCAAAACACTTGGAATTTTTAAGTTGTTTACATAAATTACCTAGACAGATTAAGCAGCCTTAAAATGTGAGGAATTCAAAGGGGAAGAAAAGATTTCCTCCCCTGTAGCATCTCACTGTTTGGGTTTCAGTTCTCCCTCACAGGCACCTTGAGTGTCTGTGTTTTGGATGACCAGGTTCTGGATGACCAAGACTCCTTCTAACATCTAAAGGGCCCAGGATTTCAAACTTGACATCTTGATGTTTTATTTACTTTTTGAGATGCTAGGGATTGACCCCAGGCCCCTGTGCATGCTAGGTAAGGATTCTGCCACCGAATCTGCCCCTAAACTTAACAGACGTATCAGTATGTGAATATTTATTTGCTGTTAGATGTTCCCGGGCGAGCAGGGACTTGAGAGCCACACCCATGCGGAGCCCTGTGTGTAGCTAGTTCATTAAGTGGACTATTGTGATGGCGAATCTCTATTGGACCAAGATGCCTGTATTACTCAGGGTTCTCCAAAGAAACAGTCAGTGGGAAAAATACATTTATTGGATTAGCTTACATGATGGGGCAGGGTATTCCACAGCTGTGCCTGCAGAGACCACTGCAGCCACTCAGTCTAAGAGAACCTGAAGGGTCTTCACATGATGCCCACATCCAGAAGCACCCTGGGAAGTTTGGGGTTGAATCCACGTGGAAGCTGAGGAAACTGTCAGAGAGTATTTCCAGAGGGCATGTGGGACGTATGGGAACAGCAGCTGAGGGGGAGGTCCTACCCTGAATGGGGGAAGCACCATCCCCTAGGCTGGGGCCGGGGTAGAATAGAAGGGAGGGAAGGAGGAAGCCAGCCAGCATGGCAAGCTCTGTCCTTGGATGACCGCATCTATTGCTGCTACCCTCACCCGTGGACATCGGACTCCAGCTACTTCAGCTGTTCAGTGCAGACCCACACCAGCCACTCCAGGGGGCTTCCAGCCCTTCGGGCTTAGATGAAGCTGCAACATTGACCCCTCTTGCTGCAAAGCTTCCAGTGCTTTGGACTGAGCAACTACTGGCGTCTCTGGTTCTCCAGTGTGCCGATGGCCATTGCTGGGCTACCCAACCTCCAATCATGTATACCAATCCAATAAATGCCCTTTGTCATTATATGTATTCTATTGGTTCTTTCCCCCTAGACAACCTTAATATTGCAGTCCTACTTAGACCCCCATCTCCTCATCTGTTGCCAGGGAGGGGAGATGGGAAATGGATTAGAGCAAAACTGGCAAATAAGTTCTAGGTCATGTGTCATTTCTGATGTATGTTAGTGAACTCTGGGTCCTAACTGGGCTTGGGGGAGAGAGGACAGGGATCTATCCCTGCTGTCTGCCATGGTCTCAGGGAAGAAGACTGGATGTTTGTGACTATGAAACATTTGCTAACTCAGGACAAGATGGCATCTCTCATTTCAGGCGACTCTTGAGTCCCAGAGCAGCATCTTGGAGTACAGAGTCCCATAGTCTGTGAGCGTCTGGCTTCTGTGTGCAAGATTAACACAGAAGTGGCAGTTCTGCAATGCTGTGACAGTATGACTAGGATAGCTGCCACATTCAGATTTTGTCCTATGTGGCTTTCTCTCATGAAATATTTCTCCTTCCTTCCAGCAAAGTCTCCCCCATGGTATTCTGGTCCCTGCAGGACAGGCTCAGGGAGATCACAGAACCCAGCCTTGAGGATCTTTTCCATTTCTGTGAGATACATGTTGTCTTATTCTGGGGCACTTGTGGCTGGACCACAGGTGGAGGCGCATCCAGGTGTCTGTGGAGCGTCACGCATGGAGACCTCCTTGTCTTCACACATTTGTCCTCTCCTGCTTCTCTCCAGGGTTCCCAGGTTCCCTCTGTTTGCTGGAAGGCATAGTGTTCCTGCCTCCTGGCTATGACCTTTCGTGCTCCTTCTGTGGAGGACACTTGTCCTCGTACTTCAAAGGGAGCCAGTCAGGCTGTAGCCCCTTGTCCCTTTCTTAGAGGACTTCCCCAGGTGCCTGTCTAAGAAAGTGTTAGCCTCATCAGTGTTGGTGAGCACCAGGCAGCACAAGTGTTGGCGTTTGCCGCTGTTTGCTCTGCTGTGTTCTATACCCAGCCCAAATAGCAGACAGGTACTTCATCCAGTGCTGCCCTTGTGGGTCAATGCCCTTTCCTGCTTGTCTTAGAAATGTGTTGGCAACATCAAGCAATACAAGGCAGGCCATTCAGTACAAAATACTCATGTATTTATGAATTCATGACCAAATTAAATATGAAACCTTATATAAAAAGAGGTGTGGTTTTGTTTCATTTTTTTTGCCCCCATCTTCCCGTTTTTTTCCCTCTGAAACAGTGCTGGGTGACATGATTCCAGGGAAGCATGTTCTTGCTGTATAACCCACTGGCTCCCTCCTTCCTCTCTGGCCTGCCAGGGGCTTGCCTTGCATGGGATGTCTCCTGCTTCGGCCTCCCTGGAATCCAGAGCACCCATTCCTGGAGGGCTAGAATCCCAGTCCTCCTCCCCTCCCTCTCCTGCCAGCCCTTCCCCTGGGGACAAGGGACCTCTGCTCTGGGCCTGTCTCACCCACAGCCTCCCAGGGTGGTTTCTCTGGGTTGCAGGGCTCCACGTGGTGCTGACCGGCTCTGAAACAGCTGTGGGTCCCTGAGGGGTGAGGTGGCCCTGGTCCTGGAAGGAATCCTGTGGCCACTCTCCACAGACTTCCTCCAACTCGTGCTGACCTTCACTTGCTCTCACTGGCCTCGCCATCCCCATCACTGGCCTCAGGCTGGCTCAGCCCTGCAAGCACCTGGAAGACCCCTTTTCCCTTCCTCATAGCTCCGAGGAGGCCCAGGTGTGCCCCAAACTCCTAAGGCAGGTGTGGGATGCCACACTGGTCTTCTTTCTGGGCCCTCCCTTGAAGCCCTGGGCAAAGTTTGGCTGCAGAGAGGCTGACTCGCCAGCAGAGGGCAGCACACGACTGGCTTCCCAGGCGGCCACCCTGGAGGACCTGGGGGAGGCAGCCACAGCCTAGGAGGGTTGGGACTCAAAGATCACCCTCACTTGAGACTGGCTTGACTCACCACCACCTGTTCCTTTCGAGGAGGTTAACCTCAGAGCTCTAGGCCTTGGCCCCACACAATCAATGCAGGGTTTCTCTATCCCAGACAGGACCTGCCCTTCCCGGACCTGGGGTCCTAGCCAGTCCCTCCTCATACAGCATCCTCTCAGGGAAGAGGCCTCCTGAGCTCCGGGGACCCTCTGCCTCCTGAGACTCCATCTCACAAACCTAAAAAGGGCGTAGCATGGTGAAGTATGGGTCAGGATTAGGAAACAGGAAAAGGGTCCTTTGAGCCCCACATTTTGTCCCTCGGGGGCCGCAAACTACAGTTTGCATCCTCTTCTCTGGCTTAACCTTGCTTTTCCTCCTGTTCAATTCTCCCCTTTTCTTCTTTCTTCCATCCTAAACCAACTCTAGGTCAGGCTCTATGTCCCGTGAGCCTTCATTTCAGGAGACTACGGGTCTCCAGCTGTGTCCTTTTTCTTGCCATTTGACCTCTGCTCCCAGCCCCCTAAAGTGCACACTCTAAGAACGTCCTGTGGGGTCACCCTCGGAAGGGAAGGACGGCCTGCATCGAGATGGGCAAAGAGTCCAGTGCTGCTTGAGCCCTGAAACCAAAGCCCTGCGCCAACCCTGCCGTCTTGGTCATCTGCCAGCTGCAGGCCAGGAACCAGAGCTGCCCTGATGTCGGAGACAATGGTACCCCTAACCCTTGGTCTCGTCCTGGGGGCCTCTGTTCAGCTTTATAACCATGTAAGCTATCCCAGGTCTCTTTCCCAGTCTTCCGTCCTTGGGGGAATAGAGGATAGAGTGGTTTTGTTAGTGGCAATTCTCTTCTGAGTTTGGTTTTCATTTGTTTGTTGGTTTTCTCTTTGTTTGTTTTTGCTAGCTTTGGCCCACCCCATATAAAGCAGTGCTACCCAGAGGCAGGGGAATGGGCCCAGAGGAGCACGGGATTACTGCGCACAGACTCCTCCCTTCCTCCTTTCCCCCACCCCAGCTGTTTCCTTGGTTCTCATCTCCAGAACCAAGGGGAGCAGGAGGGTGGGGAGAAGTGTCACGGCACTGTCCCCAAGCCGGGAGCTGACCTCTGCCCGGCACCTGCCACCAGGCCTGCCCGGCCTCAGGCCCAGAGGGAGGTTGGTGGGAAGCAAGCCTTCCCCCACGGGGCCTCGAGCAGCTGCAGCCTCCAACAGCACCCAACAGCCTCCATTCGGGTTCTGCAGCCTTCATTTCTACCCTGACTTCTCCAGTGAGGATCTGAGGCGACTCCCATGTGGACACACCCACAAACCATCTTTCTGCAACCCTCAAGTCTGGTGGCGGAAAGGACGTGGCCAGGAGAGGCAGGCCCTTTGCTGTGCCCTGGGAGAGGGCTGCCTCCCCCGCCAGGGCCCGGAGGGAGACCAGAGCCAGACAGCCCTCCTGCTGGGAGGTGCCCCCCCTTGTGGCTCTAGTGGCCCCAAGCCCAGAGAGAAAAAAATGCCAGAGCGCTCAGCTCTTCCCTTCTGCTTCCCCTCCCAGCAGGTGTCTCCCGGCCCGGCCCAGCCCAGCTGGGGCCCCCTGGGGGCTGACCCTGTTCAGTTCTGCAGGGCCGGCTGAGCCACATTGGCTGGTGAGAACAGATGCGCCCTCAGGGTCTGGATTAGGTGGGTTCCCTTGTCCCTGTCGGGTGGAGGGAGTGATGCAGAAGAGCGGAGGGACAAGGGCAAACAAGGACAACAGCAGCAGGGTCGGAAGAGGGTGGCAGCATCTCAGACCACGGCCGAGGACGAAGACGGGGACGCCGAGCTGGCCGCCGACGAGGACGGCGAGGAGGGAGTGTTCCAGAACAGCCACCGCCGCTTGGGCTGCCGCCTCAGGTGCAGGTAGTCCTCCTTCTCGCGCTCCTTCCGCGCCCGCTGGTAGTGGTCCTCCTCCTTCAGGTACCACACCGGGGGCCACCGGTGCTTCTCGAAGTACTCCTGGTTTTCTGGAGCAGAATGCAAGGGGCTCAGTGCGGGGGGACGGCCAGGGGAGGCGAGGCACAGGATGTGGAGGCGCCCAAGGGCGCTCGCGGCGCAGCGCCTGGAGAACCTGCTGCAGACCCCGGGGCCATAGTCCGAGATGCATTGTCTCCACTGCACCCAGTTCCCGAAAGACGTGAAAGGTCCAGGGAGTGGGGCTCGCCAGCAACACCTGGGAAGCCACTTTCCGTGACAGAGGAACCATTTCAAGCAGGCTGCCCATGTGCAAATTGCTCCCTGACTCACCACCGGTCAGCGCAGCTCAGTGGAAATACCATCAGTCCAAACTGTGCTGAACCGAGCCGGGCGTGGTGGAGCACGCCTGTAATCCCAGCGGCTTGGGAGGTGGAGGCAGGAGGATCACAAGTTCGAGACCAGAGGCAGTCTGCATAATTTAGCAAGACCCTATCTCAAAAAGTAAAAAAAAAAAAAAAAGAAAGAAAAGAAAAGAAAAGAAAAGAAAAAGAAAAAAAAAAATGGGCTGGAGGTGGCAGCTCAGTGGTCCAGCAAAGCACGCAAGCATGAGACCCCTGGGTTCAACCCCCACTCTACCAAAAAAAAAAAAAAGGACCTGCACCTAGCCTAACGAGAGTCCCCTGTGATCACTGGTTTGATTGGGAACTGCAGATGCTGCCACTGCCCAGCATCAGAGAGGACTGGACCACAGCATCAGCCTGGCACAGATCCAGATTCAAATCACAGTTTCCACTAAACACATCGTGCTTTTGCCGCACGGCCACTCAAAAAATGTAAGACACAGCCGGGCACAGTGGCCCACGCCTGTAATCCCAGAGGCTCGGGAGGCGGAGGCTGGAGGATTGCAAGTTCGAGACCAGAGGCAGTCTGCATAACTGAGACCTTGTCTCAAAAAGTAAAAAAAATGGACTGAGGGTGCAGCTCAGCGGTCCAGCACTTGCAGAGCATGCAGGCACGAGGCCTTGGGTTCAACCCCCAGGACCACACACACAAAAAAAAGTAAGACAGGGACCCCATGTATTGGGAATAAAAGTGGCAGAGACCAAGAAAGAGGGAGAGGGGGGTGTGACGCTGCCGGGAGCAAGGGACTCTGCAAGGTTAGGGGAGGAGGGTCGAAGTTCCTGGCCAGAGATGAGGTTCACAGGGGAATCGGAAAATAAAGCCACGGCAGGACACAGGTCAGATCGGAGGGAGGACTGGCCTTATTCTGGAAGGTTAGGGCATGGAAGCCGTGGAACCAGGGAAGGGACACAATTGGACCTGGGTTTTAGAAATAAAGCGCTAGAAAGGGTGTAACAAATGTGAATGAAAGGGGAAAACAGGGCTAGAAGAACAGGTGGGGAGTAGCAACCACCCTGCAGAGGGGAGAGGGGTCAGAGCCAAGTGGAAGGAGCCTGGAGAAGCCCCTGCAAACTGAGTGGTAGACCCCGGGGGGAGGCAAGCGGCACCTCTTCCCAGAGCCCGTGGAGGTCATGTTGGACTCCAGGACCTGAGAAATGAATTAAGAGACAGGACTGCAGACGACCCTAGAAGATATGGGTGGGCCACGCTGGGCACTGTGCCCATGCCTAGGTGGGGAAATCAGTTTAGTGGGTCATGAGTAACGTTTTAATTTTTTCATATATCAGCTGGGCTCTGTGGCACACACCAGTAATCCCAGGGACTCAGGAGGCAGAGGCAGGAGGATCACAGGTTCAAGGCCAGAGATAGCCTGTGTAATTTAGCGAGACCCTGTGTCAAGATAAAAAAATTTTTTAAATGAGCTCGGGTGCAGCCCAGTGGTAGAACACTTGCAAAGTATGTGCGAGGCCTTTGGTTAAACGTCCAAGTACCACACAAGAAAAAAAAAAAGTATAGTCTTTTCCATGTGTGTACTGGGTCACAACGTCAAATGTATTTCTTATTTGTGGTATCCTCTCCAAAAGTATCTGGAAACTCTAGTCCACCGCCCTATACATACCTCTGAGAATCGGAAGCTCAGAGAGGTAGAATGAGCTGCCCAGGGTTCCCAGCACCCCAGCCTTCCAGGCCAATGCCTCTCCTGGGCCCCTCAGCTTGTCTGGAGGCATCTGTGCAGGCTGCCCCCAGCCCCAAGGTCAAGGGAGGCCCAAGGATCCCTGGCAGCCTTTGGGTCTCTGGGGTTAGTGAGAGCTGTGGCCCCAAGCGGAGGGAAGAGCAGCAGGTATGGTCGGGGCTGGCCCGGTGCTCACCTGGGGACATGGCCTTCATGTCTCGGGGGAACTTGCGGCACACATTGTTGTAGTTGGTGCAGATGTGGTGGAGACACCAGTCGGCCAGCTGGTAGGCACAATGGAACTGCGGACGGAACGGCAGCGCGTGGGTAGTGAGATGCCGGAAGCAGGGTGACACCCACAGTCATCTTTAGGGAGGCAGCCCTGGTGCAGTGAGGCCACATGCCCCGCAGTGATAAGGAGCCCACCCTCATGGGGAGGCCCACCCAGAACTGAGGAAGATGATGTTTCACTGGACTGCTGGGCACTACCACCAACCCCTCTACCACCTGGCCTTGGCTCTGCCCCCAGCAACCACACTACAGGTATCCATAGCCCTTGGCACATCTCCTCCTGCACCCTCCCTCCTCAGCTCTTAAGGCTACATGACTTCCTTCTCCCATTAGCAGCCTAGCAGTCTGCACCAAGGCGGGCAACTAGGCTTCCAGAGCTTACCTGCCCAGAGGTGGCTGCCAGCCACACATCAGCCACGCTCTGACTTAATCGCCTAACCTGTGGTGGCCGAATCCCGGGCACTGTGAGGGCCAGTGTGGAAGACTTTGCTTGTTTGTTTGCCAATAAGTAGGTTGCTGTTGCTTGTTGTTAGGTGCTGTCAAGTCAAGTCGGACTCATAGCAACCCTCATAGGGTTTTCAATGGCTGATTGTTTCGGGATTGCCTTGGGAGTGGGTTGCCACGTCCTTCTCCCATTTTGCAGTGCTGGGAATCAAACTCGAGACCTCTGAGACTGCAGAGCAATGCTCTACCAACTGAGCTAAATCCCAGCCCTAATAAGGAGGTGGGCAGTTAATTTCAGAGATCAGTCCTCAGCAACCCTTAGATGACCCCAGACAAGCAAGAGCATGTCTCTTGCCGAGCCTGGGGTTCCCCCGACTGCCCTGGGGTGCCTAAGGTCTCAGCCCCTTCCCGTCATGGCCAGGAGTTCTCTAGCTGCTTCCTGACATGGAGGGTGGCATGGGCTCCACCCAATCATAGGAAGCCAAGTCTGACAATGGGTTGCTTTCTTACCTACCCCTGCCAAGTCCCCTATTCGCCACCAATGGGCAGACAGAGCCTGGAGTTGACACTGTCGTGGATTCCTTCCCCTGTCATGATACCTGTGCCAGTTCCAGGAACACAAGGACGTCCCCATCGATGTCCACCATCATCTGGGTTGCTTCCATCAGCCCGGTCACTGTGTACTGCTCTGTGACACACACAGCGTGCAATCAGCTGAAGCAGCACAGGAAATGACCTGCACTGTCTGTATCCCACGGCAGGGTCATCAGGGCCAGGAAACACCACCAGAGGGCAAGATCTTCTCAGTGGGGGGCAGGTGGGAAGGGAAGGACCCTGCTAAACTCACTAAGAGGATTGGTCAAAGGACCTATGTCCCACCACATAATTGATACACAGAGGGTCAAAGCCCCAGTGGAATGAGTCCCTGCTACCGACTGGAGGACCCGAAGCCCCATGTGTGTGGAGAACAAAAAAAGGCTGAGTACTGTGAGCTAGAACTCTGGGTTAAGCCTCGCCGTTTGTATTAATTTAAATTTTATACCAAATTATGACAAAACTTTGCATTTTACATTAAAATGCTTATATTGAAGAAGTAAGCACCCTTAGTTCTGAAATTTGATTAGAAGTGTCAGTATAAACTCATGAGGTATTTTATCACTAAAAAAATAAATATAAGCAGAGCTCAGTGGCACATGCCTGTAATCCCAGCAACCCGGATACTGAGGCAGGGTGATCCAAGGTCACAGGAAGCCTGCATAACTTGGTGAGACCCTGTCTTAATATAAAAAAAAGAAAAAATGGACTGGGGGAGCAGCCCAGTGGTAGAGTGCTTGCCAAGTAAGTACAAGGCCCTGGGTTCAGCAACCCCAGTACCTCAAAAAAAAAAAAAAAAAAAAAAAAAAAGATAAATATATTTCCCAGCTCCATTCACAGAAAAGACCTGGAAACAACCATCCCAATAGCAATGGACATTCCCACTGCACGTTTCCATTTCCAACTATAAGAAACCAGTCGTTCTTGGAGAAATGGCTGAGCCCAGGCCTAGAGCACAAAATGTAGAAGGGAGACCTAGAACCTGTCACCATTTCAGGCCATTTCAGGTAGCAAGAAACCCAAAGACTCTGGAGCCAACTCAAGGATTCTCCTACTGGCTAAAAGTACAGAATCTGGGCTTCAATAAGGAAAACTGCAATTAACTGAAATCAATCCTATTCATACCTACGAATTCATAACAATACTTAAAAACATACACAAACTACTTGGTCCCCCTCCAGGATGATAGGAAAAGCTGTATTGTAAAAACTGGTTAATAGAATCAAACGTTTCCTGTCTTTCTTATAGGAACTGCAGCACAAGGTAACCAAAGAGTAAGTGAGAGGAAATGTTGCTCTGTTAGAAATCTTCCAACAAATAAAGAAAGAAAAAAAAAGACTGAGTTGGAATATTACCACTTAGCTGATGGATCCAAGAAATCATATTCTGTAGCTGCTAATATATATATCTATACCTCTTGATGAAGCAATCTTTCAGAAAAAAAAAAGTGCACACAATCTAGCCTCTAGATCCAATTACCAGTTTACAGGAAATTCGGAAGACAGAAGACTCTGTGGAACTATATCATAGAAATGCACTCAGCACAAATCTAGATCATGGAAAACTCTATGGAAAAAAAAGAGCAGCATTTGGGTTTTCTTCAAACATAAATTTCCGTTGGGGGGGATTTTTTTAAATGACAAGGTACACATTGATTAAAAGAAACCGAGTCGGGCACTGTGGCTCATGCCTATAATCCTAGTGACTCAGGAGGCTGTGGCAAGAAGATCGTGAGTTCAAGGCCAGAGGCAGCCTGTGCAATTTAGCAAGACCTTGACCCAAAATAAAAATAAAAATTGAAAATTAAAAAGGGGCCAGGGATGCACGTCAATGGCAGAGCACTTTCCCAGCATGTATAAGAATCCTAGCATGTGGCTGGGCACGGTGGCACACGCCTATAATCCCAGCAGCTGGGGAGGCAGAGGCGGGAGGATCGGAAGTTCCAGAGGCAGTCTGCATAACTTAGCGAGACCCTATCTCAAAAAAGTAAAAGAGAAAAAAAAAAAAAAAAAAAAAAAAAAAAAAAAAAAAAAAAAAAAGAAAGAAAAGAATCCTAGCATGTGCAAGGCCCTGGGTTCAACCCCCTAGTGCTGCAAAAGAACCAAAAAACTTAAAAGACACATGAAAACAAAACCATGCTGTAATATTTATTTAAGGAAGCACACTTGGATGGTTAAACGCCAAAGGACAGTAAGGAAGAAAGTCCTCAAAGATACCATAAGAGAATACTGCACAGTGTGGGTTCTTCTGGGGAGATCAGTGATGGAGAGGGTTGGGGGAGGCTTCTGGCATAGCCAGTAAGTTCCAGCCCCTGACATTCATCAAGATCAGAAAAGCACTTTTTTATAATTCATTAAACTGAACATATGTCTCACGTACTTTTACCTATTTGGGTCCTATTTAACAACAACAATTTTAAGTCTGAATTAATAACTACATAGGTAGCATATCTCACGAATTGTCAAGCATTCCCAGTTACAGGAAACTTGGTATTCCCATTGATGCTTAACAAGGAGGATATACTATACACTTTGTGCCCATTTTCTGTGTCCATTTTCTGGCATATACAAACCATTTCCAGGGATAAGTTATTCAGTGTTATTTTCTAAGGGCTTTCCAAGCAACAGTGTTGTTTGGCATTTTGAATGGCAACCATGTGAAAATTACCTATGTGGATTTAACCAAGGGTTCCTTTCTGACTTCCTTCTGACTGCCTGCCCTAATGAAATAAATTTACAGAAATGTCTTCATGTATTTTATTTTTCCTTGGGGTCATTTTTTTGGTGATAGTCATTTAAAAGTGAAATTACTCCACCTATGATTTTGAAATTTTATGTGCTCTGGGGAGACCATGCCATTTTTCAAGAGCAGCAATAAATAACATACTGTTAGAGTCGTAATCTCGAGATGCCGTTCCTACTCCATGCCCTAAAGTCCCTATAGCCCCTGGAGGGAGCGCCTGGACTCCCACTGCAGGCTCAGCTCTTAATATTCTAGTTCTGATCAATGACTTCTTCCTTCTTCCTGTGATCAAGCTCTACCTTACGATTTATTTATTTATTTATTTATTTATTTATTTATTTTTGTGGTACTGGGGGTTGAACCCAGGGCCTCCCACTTGCATATTCTGCAAGTGCTGGACCACTGAGCTGCACCCCCAGCCCATTTTTGTTTTACTTTTTTGAGACAGGGTCTCGCTAAGTTACGCAGACTGCCTCTGGTCTCGAACGTGCGATCCTCCTGCCTCCGCCTCCCAAGCCGCTGGGATTACAGGTGTGCACCACTGCGCCCGGCTCAATTTCTTTCTTATAGACTGCTGTTTTCCCTGTGTCAGTGCCCCAATCTTACTCATCTACCTAGGGCCCCAGCAACTTGGACACTGGGTCCTTGCCTGAACCCTAACTCAGTATCGAAGGATCTTCTCTCTGCAACCCTGACCTGCCTGGGAATATCAGCCTTGACCTCAACACTATCTCTGTTACCAGCGCCGACAACACAAATGCCAACTCCAATACCAAGCTGTCTGTCTGCCTGGATCCCTGGCCCCAGCCTCCCTTCACCCTGAGGGCATTAGGCCCTAAGACTCAGACTATCCTGGGGTCTCCCAATTACCCACCCTGAAGGCCTCTAGGATTGGTCCATTCTAAAAGCTGAGCTCCATCTCTCACAATATTTTCAAGGAATTATGACTGGCCAGTCAATGTTTATTTTCTGTTTCTGGAAGAAGGAAGAGAAGGTTGAATTCAAAGGCAAAGGAAGACAAGAAAAAGGGGAAGAAGACGAAGAAAAGAAAGGAAGAAAACAAAACAAAATGAAACAAACAAACAAACAAAAACCAAAATAGGCTGGGTGTGGTAGTGCAAGCTTATAATCCCAGCAGAGGCAGGAGGATTGCAAGTTCGAGGCCAGCCTGGACTACATAGCAAGACCCTGTCTCAAACAAACAACAAACAAAAACAAAACAAAAAAGGAAGGAAGAAGCAGACAAGAAGAACCCTAGGGTAGAAACATGAAATTGTGCTGGGCATGGTGGTGCACGCCTGTAATCCCAGTGACTCAAGCTGAGCCAGGAGCATCTCGAGTTCGAGGCCAGAGGCAGCCTGAACAATTTAGCAAGACCCTGACTCAAGATAAAAAACAAGAAATGGGCTGGGGCTGCAGCCCAGAGCAAAGGATGTATGAGACCTACCGCAATAAACAAAACAAAACAAAACAAAAAAACATGGAATTGTGTTCTACTCCTCATTGACCCCTTTGTTGTTGTTGTTGTTGTTGTTGTTAGGTGCCATCGAGTCGGTATCCAACTCATAGCGACCCTATATACAACAGGGGAAACACTACTGTCAGTGCTCCGCTGCTGTTCATAGGGTTTTCAATGGCAGATTGATTTTTTGGGAGTGGGTTGCCGGGTCCTTCTCCTAAGCCTACAGCACCTGGTGTTCCCAGGTGGTCTCCCATCCAAGTACTAACCAGGCCTGGCCCCGCTTAGCTTCTGAGATCTGAGGGGATCGGATGCCAGAGGGCTACGGCTGCAGGTCTATTGACACCTTAAGGCTGGCTTAGTGGAGACAGGCTAAGATCACCAAGTGCCATCACTGGTTAGAGACCACTTTGGGGGGCTGAGGCGGCCTCCAAGGTGACCCCGTTAAACACCTCTCTCACACACACTTCTCTTGTATGTCCTCATCCAAAACTTTGTATACAGAGTGCATTCCAGGAGAGCCTCTTCCCCTGGCGCTATGGCCTGTCCCCAGGAGGAGAGCAGTGCCACCCGAAGTCCTGTCACCACCCCCTGGGCTCTCCCCGCCCTCACCCCAGGGAGGTCCCCCGTGCTCCGTGAGGTACCTGTGAGGGCAACCAAGTGCGGCAGGCAGAGGCGGTTGGCCAGGATGATGAGCTTCATGTCATCCAGGTCGGGGCTGGAGGTGAACATGCCCGTGTAGAGGTACTCCAGCACCGCCCGCATGCAGCTCTTGCTCGTGTGTGGAAACACCACCTGGGAAGCAGCGGGCCGGGGGACAAACTCAGGACCAGCCCTGTGGGCCGGCCCCTTCTGCCTTCTCAGGGCTGATCTTAGAGCAGCATCGGATCCCATAATCGGACAATGAGCCCCCTCAGATTTCTGGGGGAGGCTAAGTGGCAGGATGGAGAGCTGGTCTCTGATGTGGATTTGAATGTGGATTGAAGTAGGATTTGGATGTCTAAAGTGGGAGTAGGATTCTCTGAAGCCCCAGGGGCCTGCCCAGCCCAGCCCCTCCTCCACACCATAAAGCTGAGAAGCCAGCCAGGTGCAGTGGCACATGCCTGTAACCCCAGTGCCTGGGGACGCAGAGGCAGGAGGATCACAGGTTCAAGACCAGAGACAGTCTGCATAACTTAGCGGGACCCTGTCTCAAAAAGTAAAAAAAAAAAATGGGTTGGGGGTGCAGCTCAGTGGTCCAGCACTTGCAGAGCATGCAGGTGTGAGGCCCTGGGTTCAACCCCCCCGTAATGCAAAAAAATTGAAAAACTTAAAAAAGCTGAGAAGCCAGAAGGGGCCAGCCCACAGGGCTGGTCTCCCCTACACAGGCAGCTTTCTCTGTGTGGTGTGCAGATGTCTTAGAGACTCCCCGCCCCGAAGGCCTGGTGCTCTACTCAAGGCGGCAACTGCGTTGAGCTCACATTTGCAGTGATTGGGGCTCTAGCCTCTTTTAGAGGGACCTCGATTCTCACTGGCCTCCTTCCGAAGCCACTCTCAGTGAGAGGATACTTGACGGAGTCCTTTCAGTCTCCAGCCCTGGCACCCCTAGGCCTGCAGGGAACAGCTGAAGTGGGACACAGAGTGCGCGAGGGGAACGCCAGCTGGCGGCTCAGAGCTCCCGCTCTGGGCCTCCGGGATCTCTTCGGAGCAGCCCTGCAACAAAATCTGCTTTCTCATCAGGTGGGAGTCTCTCTGGGCTTGCTGGGAATGAGCCCGAGCTTTAAAGCTGGTGTCTATGGTGCAGAGAAGGGGCTGGGGCGGGCAGGCCCCTGGGGCTTCAGAGAATCCTAGTCCCACTTTGGACATCCAAATCCTGCGCCCACTTCAGAGACCAGCTCTCCATCCCGCCACTTAGCCTTCCCCACAAATCTGAGGGCGCTCATTCTCTGATCATGGGATCCGATGCTGCTCTAAGATCAGATTTCATTCAAGTAGCTGCTGAGCCTTACTAAGAGACGGGCACCGGAGGCGGGGTGCGTGGCGGAAGTCAAAGACCTGGTCTCTGCACTCAAAAGCCATTAAAGCCCAGGTGGGAAAACTGCTGGGGACGCTCAGAACTAGGCGTCTGCTCAAAGAAGGACTTTGATAATTGATGTTCCGGGCTTCAGAGATGATGGTGGACACCAAAGTCTGAGCTACGGGGCTCGTCTAGGGACATGGAAAGGGGAGAGCAGACTCAGGGAGGCATTGCTAAGGACACACGGACAGGCACTGTCCAGCTCTAGGCTTCCAGGCTAGGGGTCTGAGAGTGGCCTATGGGGGTGGCACACTGATTTGAGGGAAGGGTGATTACACTCAGCACACCCGCTCATGTGTAGTAGTCTGGGTTTTGATCTGCCGAGCCTTACTGGACTGCCTGCCCTGGCTAGCCAATTCCCAGAGACAGCAAAGGAGTTTCGTACAAGTGGGCCTATTATATGCATGCCAACCCCTAAAGAGCCCACACCCCAACCACCTCCTCTACTGCTCTCACACCCCAGACCATTATATCCCATCCCCAATCACCCAAAGCCAGGTACCCGACAAATACAGACAGCCCCACCCCCCAGAGCCCTGGGCAACTGTCCAAACTAGCCAATCTTAAGCCTGCCGGCTCCAGCTCACCTGTTCCTTTCCTCAGCCTTCTGATCGATCCTGGTATTTCCCCCAAGGCCTCCACTTTGCCCCAGCACAGTGTGCATGCCCCACTCCTTGGTATCTCTGAGGAATAGACTGTCTTTTCAATGGTACTGTCTCCTAATCTAGGGCCTTGCTACAGCTCAATAACAATCAAAACTACCTTTGAAGACATTGATGATCCAGCTCGGGCCACACCGAGTTTTTTGTAGTTATTGTTTCACATGTCTCCGGGAAGCACTGGGATACAGATGATGTAAAGTGCCGAGAAATCAGTGATCCTGAGTTCCAGCCCTAAGCTCTCCTTTCCACTCACACAGCTTTGTGCAAGTCGTACGACTCCTCACGGTCTGTTTTCTACATACAACACGGTACCGGCACCAAATGTGTAAGAATCATATGGAAAGCCAGGTGCAGGGACACAGGCCTGTGATCCTGGAAACTTGGGAGGCTGAGGCAAGAGGATTTTGGGTTCGAGGCCAGAGGCAGCCTGCCCAACTGAGACCTTGTCAGAACATAAAAATATATTTAAAAGAGAGGGCTGGGGTGTAGCTCGGTGGTGGAGCCCTTGCCTAGTATGTTTGAATCTCTGGGTTCAATCCCCAGTACTGAAAAAGAAGAAGAAAAAGGAAGAAGAAGAAGGAGGAGGAGGAGGAGGAAGAGGAGGAGGAGGAAGGGGGAGGAGGGGGAGCAGAGGAGGAGAAGTGGAGGAGGAGGAGGAGGAGGAAGAGGAAGAGAGAGAGAGAAGGAGGAGGAGGGAGGAGTCATGTGAATTAATTCAAAGTTTATGAAAGTACTTTCTGAACTCCAAGTTCAGATGTTGCTATTATTCTCTCTCCTGGAATACTATACAACCCTTGGTTATAGGAAGCATCTCATAAACTTGCCTTGAGCCTTGTATAGTCAGTGCTGAAGAAAGTACCACTAACTGATTGAACCCTAAGATGCCCAGGGAGTAAATGTCTCTCTCCACCCCACCCTTCCCATTCTCAGCCTCACCTCCCTTGTGGAACTCTCCACAAACGGCCCTCCAAACATGGCCGCCATCCAGTCACAGCTGGAAATCAACAGGGGCTTGTGGGCACTGATGGTGCCATCATCCAGGATGAAGGTCACATCTGTCCGGGAGGAGAAGAGGTATCATGTGAGGATACAGTGGGCACTTGGGAGAATCAGCCCCAAGGGTAGTCACTGAGCTTCAATGACCCACCTACCTTCTGAAGCCACATGATGTAAGCAGAAGTCAACCAAGCTCTCATGCTCTCAGCTTCAGGAGCAGGGTGGCCACATCCCCAGGAGATTGGGTGTCGAAACCAACTCAGGATGCTCATAGGACCAACCCAGATCCCTCAGAAAGACACCTGGAGAAAACCCCCCACCTTCTAAGCGTGTCCCATACCTGAGAAGGTGCCTTTCGCCAAGCACTCCTTAACCCGGTTGGTCCGGCGCACATGGAAGGCCTTGGTGATCTCCTGGTTCATGAAGGCCTCGTTGTTGAGAATGTTGGCCACCATCATGCGCAGGTCAAAGACCTCCAGCAGCTCGGCGATGTGGGCGATGTGCATGAGGTCCCGCTCGTTCTCCCCCAGCTCGCCCGTGTATAGGTACTTCAGAACAGCCCGGAAAGGCCCCGGCTGGATGGAGTTGTCCATCTTCACCACCACCATCAGCCGGGATTTGAAGGTCAGAGGATCCTCCGCCATCTCCTCCTGGATGCTGACAAAAGCTCGGCTCCAGGAAGACAGCACGCGACCCCTGCCGGGCAGGTACCCTGTGCCATTGCCCCGTAAGATCCCGTCACTGGTTGAGGCCCGAAGGCCCGCAGAACCGGATCCCCCGGCCTCGTCCACGCTCTCACACACGTCAAAGCTGGCTGCCCGCAGCAGGAAGTCCCGCCCGTGGTGGTGGTGGTGGTGATGGTGGTGGTGTTGATCGGGGTGGCCCCGGTGGTCCTCTGGGTGGGGGCCCCCTGGCCCCGAGGGGCCTCCCAGCTCCCCCTCACTCAGGTCCATGAGGAACAGGTCGTAGAACTTAGAGGAGGAGGTGGAGAGGTAGATCTTGTGGGCGAAGATGCGCACCCGCTCCTGCAGCACCAGGATCACGTCCGCGCACAGCGGGTCCTCCAGGAGGTGGGCGGGGCACTCCTCGCTGCTGGAGGGGGGGTCGGGCACCACGATGATGGGGGGCGGTGGCTTGGGGGGCAGGAAGGGCGCCTGCAGCAGGGGCCGCTGCACGTTGCGAAGGTGGGACTTCCAGAATTGCAGGTGGCGGCGGGAAATGAGCGCGGCCCGGATGGCGTTGTCAAAGACGTCCTTGATGCCAAACTGGGCCACCACACTGGTCTCGTAGTAGGGGATGCCCAGCTCTTTGGCCACCTCCCGACCCTTTTCCGGGGGAAGGATCTCATTGGGTTTGATGGGCCTGGTGAGTGCAAGGAGGGAAACCAAACTTGTGTCGGTGGCAGACGGAGCCCTGCCCATTCTCCCCCAGGCAGGGGGGACTCTGTTCGGGATCTGCATCTCTGGCCCCTCTCCTGTCCCTGCTGTTTCTCTACTGTCTGGACCCAAAAAGAATTCCTTGAGCCGGGCGCTATGGCGCACACCTATAATCCCAGCGGCTTGGGAGGCGCAGGCAGGAGGATGGCAAGTTCGAGACCAGGGGCAGTCTGTGTAACTTAGCAAGACCCTGTCTCAAAAAAAGTAAAAAAAAAAAAAATGGGCTGGGGGTGCAGCTCAGTGGTCCAGCACTTGCAGAGCATGTAAGTGCGAGGCCCTGGGTTCAACCCCCAGTACCGCAAAAAAATAAAAAAATAAAAAAATAAAGAATCCCTTCAGGTCCACCTCCAATCCCTCTCTCTTCCAGGAAGCTTTTCCTATCTATGGAATACCCCAGTGCCCTTCACAGTTCAAAGAAGTGATAGGACCACCTCCCTTTCTGGCAATTGGCACACAATGCTCCACATTGGTATTTAACCTGTTCATATACAGTCACATCCAATAACCAAGGGAGATCAGTTCTAAAACCCGCTTCAGGCACCAAAATCCATGGAAGCTCAAGTCCCTTATATAAAATATCATAGTATTTATATATAACCTATGCATATCCTCCTTATCCTTTAAAGCATCTCTAGATTTCTTATGATACCTAACACAATGTAAATGCTATGTAAATAGTTGTTATAAAATCTTCTTTAAGGAATAATAATGAGAAAAATTTGTACACGTTCAGTACAGATGCAATTATTTTTTTTTCCTGTGGTACCAGGAGGCTGAATCCAGCGCGCTGCACGTAGTTTGTAAGTACTCTATCTCTGAACTGCATGCCCAGCCCCTTTTTAATTTATTCTTTAATTTTTTTTTTTTTTTTTTTTTTTTGCAGAACTGAGGGTTGAACCCAGAGCCTTGCGCCTGCGTGCTTTGCAAGTACTGGACCACTGAGCTGCACCCCCAGCCCTTTTTTTTTTTTTTTAACTTTTGATACAGTGTCTCGCTAAATTACACAGACTGCCTTTGGCCTTTCACTTGCGATCCTCCTGCCTCCACCTCCTGAGTCACTGGCGTTACAAGTGTCCACTACCACGCCTGGCTCAAACGCAATTAAAAAAAAAATATTTTCCACTCACGTTTAAATCTACAGATGTGTAACTCAGGGGTACACAGGGCCAACTGTATTATCTCCAACAAAATTTAAAGTACCTCTCATGCAAATACCACCTTCTCCTCTGTCTTTCCTCACAGTACTTACCACAGTACTCTTCACATAGTAGGTGTGCAATACATACACGGAGGGAGGGATGAATGAATGAATGAGCCCACTCATTGGCTCTGACATGAGCTTGCTCCAAATGGAGGGAGAGATCTTAAGGCTCAATGGGGTTCCCTCAGAGCTGAGCAGGGGACCCTGGTTACATGCCCTCCCTCTGTGCCCTTTCCCTCTCCCCAGGCACCAGCACCCCTACCTAGCCAAGGGCCGCCTGGCTCTGTTGACGGCTTCCAGGTCGGCATAGCGCAGGTCCAGCTGGCAGCCCACCAGGATGACAGGCGCACGGGGGCAGAAGTGCTTGATTTCTGGGTACCACATGGTCTTGACATGGTGGAGGGAATTGGGGTTGGCGATGGAGAAGCACAGGACCACCACATCTGATCTAGAGGGGAGAGGTTAGGAGCTGAGATTGCCGGAGGGAGGTTACCTGCTCCTAGAAGGAGGGGAACGTGCATGGCGGCTCCCACTCCCTACACAACAGCCCCACACTTGGCTTATGAACCTGCCCCCAACGGTCTTCCACGCAACATGTAATAACAGTACCTCTAATCTATGTACCATTTTAGACTCATTTGGCCTGAGTTAGAAATGACCATTTTTACCAACTCACAGTGAGAAAAACTATCTCAGAGCTAGTAGGTGGCAGAGCTGGTACCCAAACCAGACCTCCTGACTCCACACCCAGGCTGCCCCCGCCATGCTGTTGCCTCCACTCCTTCCTCCTCGTTCCAACTGCAGACTTGTTTGGTTTCCCAGGACAGCAGGGAAAACCCGCCCACGTGACTTCCTGCAGACCCCCTAGGCCTTCCCTACCTCCCATAAGCAAAGCGTCGGTCTTTGTGGTGGTCCCCAAAGGTGTCCCAGAGGCGCAGGGAGACGCTGACGTCATCTACCACGTCCCGGGAGCGTTCCAGCACCTGAGGTTGTGGAAGACAAGGGCAGACGCCAGCTGAGGGTCCCTGGCAGCACCCGGCACGGAAGGACAGGGCTGGGCTATCCTACTATGTGTCTTGCATAACCTGCTCATCTAAGTGAAATCTCTGGAGAATTAATAACTGGCGCAGGCTCCATGCTAAGCGGAAGCGGAAGAGACCCTCAGAGGGCAGACTGATGGCTACAAAGGGGGGCTCTTTGGAAGCCTGCGTCTGTTCCCAGCTTTTCTCTCAGTTGTGTATTTATGTTACCTCTGGTCTTTTGCTATTAGGTCTTTTCCCCTCTTAGCTCACCTGCCTCAAGCCTCAGCCCCCAGACTCCACATGACTTAGAGCTGCGATGGTACCAAATACGGTACCCAGCCAAAGCTGGGGTCCCGGCTCAGCCACTGAAAACACAAATGGTCAAAGGCACCTCCCCAGAGGTGAGCTCCCCTCAGATCTCTCTCCAGGGGTGCCTTCTGCTTCCGCCAACCCCACCCCACCCCTGGGGTGGGGGCGCATCCTATGAGCTACACAGCCACCAAGCCACAACTCAGCAAGATGTCCCAGATGTGCGGCCTGGACCCCAGGCCGAATGGCCTTGCAGCCTTACCTCCTGGCATACGCGATACTGGTCGATAGCCCACACCGTGGGCACATGGGTGGCGAGCAGCTGGTACTGGGTGAGGGTGGCATTGCAGGCCCTGGCACAGATGAGCCTGGTCTTGCCCACGGCGTTGTCCCCCACCACCACGCACTTGATGGTCTCTACGTTTGGCCTTTCATAATCCATGTCAGAATCCATTAATTGGGACCTGGGGGGCAGGAAGGGAGCAGTCAGGACCGCTTGGCATGCCAGCCCCCTGAGGACCAGGGCCGGTGCCGGCAGCTTTCCTTAGCTGGGGCGGTCCCTGCGTCTAGCATTGGTGCTGACGGGGTTGAGGAGGGCTGGGCAACTTTGGGGGCAGTAGCTCTGCAGGGGCCCCAGGAGACGGGAGCCCATTCAGCCTGAGAGGGGCAGTGTCACCAGACACACCGCTTGGGTCCCTCCAGTCCCAGCTACCCTCCAGCTGGGCTGCTAGATGGAGAAGGCTTGTGGGAGATCCCAAGGCGGAGCCTGCCCGGGGCCTGGCCTATCCCCGCTCCCCCAGAGAGAGGAGCGTCTTCCTGGGGCTCACTCATCCTCCACTCTCCTTCCTCTCCTCCCTGGGGCCTTGGCAGCAGCAGAACAAACAGCTGAGAGAAGCAGAGTCGGGCCCAGGTCCCCACCCCTTCCCAGCATGCTCCAGGGAAGGGTGAGTTTAAAATTTAATGGACTTGTCAGGGCTGGGCCGCAGCTCTGCTGGCCTCCCCACTTTGCTCCGGCCCTCTTGGGTGGTAGAGTTCCAAGGCCCAGACTGCTCACGTCCATCCTCCACCCCCAGCCTCCTTCACGGTGTGAGGGAGGTTTCCCCTGCCAGCCTCTCTGAGGGGGAGGCTTCTGGGTGCTCCTGCCCAGCCCACGGGCCTCCCCTCCTCTACTCTGGGTCTGTCACGTTGCCCACGTGTCTCGCTCGGCTGAAGGCCCAGGTTGGGATGGGGGGCAGGGAACCACGGGCTGTGATGATATACTCCGTGGCCCATGGGCCTCCTTTATCCGCTACCTGGGCTGCCCCCAGCATCCCACACCCAGCCTCAGGGTGAGATCCCCTCCTGTGTATCTCCCAGGGAGGAGGAGGCTCAGGCTGGAAGGCCCCAGACTGCTGACACTCCTGGCAGAAGCAGCCCGTATTGTCTATGTGGGGAACAGGAAGCAGGGGGTCAAAGCCGCAGCCTGAATTTCTACCTCAGTTTCCTTCAATGCTGGGCAAAGACAAAGGAGCTGGTCTACCCCCAGAGAGGGATGGCTCAAAAGAACAAACAGAAGCCCCTTCTGAAGTCAAAACGTCATGCCAGTGTTTAAAAAGCTGTTACCAGGAGGCCCTGGGCTGAAGGGGCGTCAGCTGGCAGCCTCCCTATTGGCATCAACCCTCCTAGAAGGGGTGACAGGGACGAGAAGGAAGTAGAGGCAGGGCAGGCAGGATTTGGAAGCTTGCTTCCAGGGTCGTTGGCCCACCCCTGCTCACATTCCTGCATGCAGAAAGAACCATCTGGGGGCTAGAACAACACGGACTAATCTTTCCCAGGCTAAGGAAGGCTGAGCACAGAGGAGTCCTGGAGGCTGCCCAGGTATCTTGCTGCTGAGCCATCCAGGCCAGAGCCAGGCCACCAGCAGCAGCAGCAGCAGCAGCAGCAGCGAAGCGCCATTCCTGCCGGGCTGTAACTGGATGCCAGCATGCAGGAATGCAGAACCGAAATATCCAAGTAGCGATGGCAACTGAGATTTGCGCGAGTGGAGGCAGCTCAGCAACCTAAGCAAAAAGTGCAGCAAGGACTTTTCAATGAGACGGCCTCCTCCTCCTGGGAACCTTCCAGGACCTGGACCCTTCAACTGCAAGGGGTCTCCATGCAGCTCTGGCCCCTGTCTCCAGGGCCACTGTCTGCATTACTCCTGCTCCCTTCTGGTCCTCCCCACCAGGCAACTGTTCTAACCACCAGCTTCCTGTTTCCTCTCCTATCTCCTGAGCTGAGGACCAGGAACCCACTCCGACATTTCCTGGTCTGAAGTCAAGCTCAGGGATGTGTGGGCAACCAGGAGTCATTGTCTGTGCATGGTGTCTGTTTTATCAAGTGAATAACAACTATCACAACAACAACAACAACACAGATAGAACCCCACCTACCAAGTATGCGCAGCTGTCAGATGAAGACAAAAGCCCACTGGCCTACAGAAGTTCTTTCTGAAGTTTAGATTCTAACAATGTGTAACCCTAGAGGCAGAAGGTGCAAGGAGACACAGAGGTTTTTTGTTTGTTTGTTTGTTTGCAGTACTGGGGGTTGAACCCAGGGCCTTGTGCTTGCATCCTCTGCAAGTGCTGGACCACTGAGCTGCACCCCCAGCCCATTTTTTGAGACAGGGTCTTGCTAAGTTTCTCAGACTGCCTCTAGTCTTGAACTTGCAATCCTCCTGCCTCCGCCTTCTGAACCGCTGGGATTACAGGCATATGCCACCACGCCCGGCAAGACACAGAGGTCTTAAATCCAGGAGCATCTTCATAGTGCAGATCACTCAGGACACCAGCAGAGCAGTGCTGGTCCAAATTCAGCTACTTTATGATTAAAACCCTCATGAACAACTTAGGTTATGTCACCCCCGGGGTTAAGTAGGGTACAGCCAGCTCACAAGCAGAGAGTGACAAATACAAGACCATGAGTTTGGACGTGCTGGATTGTTACCCAAGCTAAATACCCCCTCTCCATCTATTCCCAAGCTGCTCCTTGGGCCTTTCCGTGCATGTCCTCCCACCATCTCCCTATTTCGACCATCCTCTCCCATTTCCTAACTGGTTCTCTGTCCCAACTGCCTGACTGGAAAACTCCATTGTCCTATCAAGGAAAGGGAAAATGACTTCACTTTGTGGGCATCGGTCTTCCCCTCTGGAAAATGGGCATGACAGTATTGGAAGAAACTCCCCTGAATTTTGTGCCAAGAGAGCCTGGGCAAAAAGAGGTATTTGTCTTCTTATGTAATGTAGTATTATATAATGCTGGATTGCATATCCATATGTGTAATTATCTCTCTCTTTAAGATACAGACTGGCCCAGTTAAGCCAGCAGAACTCTTAGTCCAATCAGGCCTGTCTTAAATGAGGATCTTGTTCTGGAGACAGGGTGCCAACAGTAACATCATTTCTGCTCTAGAATATTGCTACTTTTGTGGACCATTGCTGATGCACCATGATACCACCCACTCAGTGAGCTTCTCAACTGCCCCTTTCCCTCCGGCACTCTCTCCTTCAGTGACTCTAGACTTCTCCTCACAATTACCTCTCAGGCCCCATTCCCTCAGAGCTCTCCAGCACCCTCCATAAACTGGTTTCTTTGCCACCTTGCCCAATTTACTCCTCTCCCATGATAATCCTAAAGTTGCTCACATAGCCTCCCCCCAACTCTTGTCCCGTGATCACTGTTCCCCTCTCCAAAAACAGCCTCCTGCCCAGTTCTCTGTGGTTAGTTCAGGCCAGAACTGAAGGTGTGCTCAGATTAGCTACAAACCTCACCGGCTCCCATTCCCACCCCCGTACCCCTATACACTCTTT
Organism: Pedetes capensis; assembly: GCA_007922755.1. NCBI lineage: Eukaryota > Metazoa > Chordata > Mammalia > Rodentia > Pedetidae > Pedetes > Pedetes capensis. The sequence continues at coordinate 51,289 of VMDO01004779.1, read as the reverse complement.
GCAGAGCTTGAAAAGGCCCCCTTTCCCTCCCACAGCTGATAGGAGGCTTGTTCATCTGTGGCTGCCCTAGTCTGGTTGTCAAGGAAACAACAGAATCTCCCAGGGAGCCTGGCTTGTCTCCTAGCAACCAATATTCCACATCCTGCATCTTACAAAACGTGAAAGGCAGGAAAATCCAGAAAATGAAGGCAAACATCAGGGAGGATGGATAGGAAAGGAGAATAGGGAGGAGAAAAATGAACAAAGGATGGAGCTGGAATTCAAGGCGCTCCCACTGGGGTCACTGATATGGTAATACAGGGAAAAGTGGAGGGATGGATCTTCACGCGGATCCAAAGGAGAGCAAGGCCCAAAGGGATCTTGAATGGTCATATGAACAAAAATACAAGACTTAAACAAAGGACAAGCCTTCCCAAGCCTAAGGATGTGGAAACATAAACAACGCTCAAGATTTCCACCAGTAGTTTGCCTGAACTCAGTCGAACAGACCGCAATGGAGTTGACTTCAAAGAAGCATCCACAATTTCAAGCAAAAGCCCCAAATCCCACTGTCTTAAGAAAAAAATAATAATAACAGAAACACTTCCACCAATCTGGACTTCTTTTTCCCCCTGACACGCTGCTCTGTACACATACAGTATAGGATTTTAAAAAAAAAAAATTGAAGGGGGAGGGGCACGCCACACCAAGACAAGTCATCTTCCTTTCCCTAGAATTGCCCAGAAAAGGTTAGTTCCTCGCCCCTCAGAGCCCAGCAGCTGCAGCAACAGCCCAGGGAAGAGCCGAGGCCAGGGGAAGATAGGAGGGGCGCGGACAGGATAGGGGAGGGCGCAGGAGGCAGCGGGAGGGCGAGGCGGCGCGTTTGCAGAGGCTGCTTGCAACCCGGCCATAATAGAAATTAATCATTTACTTACACCACTACATGTGACGGGGTAATTTCTAGTGTAAGGAACACATCTCTTCCTGCTAAGCACGGTCATTTTAGTGAGATGGCTGAGGTCACTCCGTGCGTGCAAGTTAGGACGACGCCGGCGCCGCCACGCTGTGCTGGGGCTCCAGCCTCCGGGCCCAGCTCACGTTGGATCAGAAACTCTGACAGAGCAGCCCAGGCCGGACCGCGGGCAGGGAGCGGCCGCGCGCGCTGCACTGCAGCCACTGCCTCTTCCGGATCAGCATCTCCCCGCGCCCCGGGCGCCCAATGTCATGGAGGCGCGCGGAGTCGGGCTGCGCGCGGCCGCCCCGACCTCGGGCGGCTGGGCCGCGCCGCGGCCGCCGGGCTCTGCTGCGGAGGCTGCGGCGGCGCGCGGGAGTGGAAGGAGCGGGGCGAGGTCGCCGCCGCTACGCGCCAGGGCCCGAGGCGCTGGCGCTGCCTGAAGACTCCTAGCGCCGCAGTCCCAGGGACCGTTCGCGACCTCCTTTTTTCATTCACAAAAAAGGGAAGGCGGGGAGAAAAAAAGGAAGGAAAAAAGAGGAGAAAAAAATCGCATCCAGGGAGGGCTGCCGTGACAGGGACCGCCCACCGCGGCGCTTGGTTGGTGGAAAGGGGACGGGGGCGGGGAAGTAGCGGGGAAGTAAGGGGATTGGAGCACTGAGGCTCCGCCCAGACACGCCCCCGTTTCGGCCACGCCCCTCAGCGCGGCCCTCTGGTTTTGGCAGTCTCTTTTAGTGTCTAGGCTCCCGCAGGCTGTGCTTGCTCTTGTTACTCCTCCTGGCTAGGCGCAAGACCTCTCTGGACACCCCCAGGGTTTTCCCCAGGAGGCTGAAGATGGAACTCAGAGATATCCCAGTGCATCCTGGATGGGATGAAAGTCAAACGTTTTTCTTCCCCATTAAGCCCAAGCCTCCATCACTTGCGCAATGGTGGCAGCAGTATTTCCATACAAGCCCTCTGCCGCCTTGGAAGTTTTCTGGCCCTTGAGGACCTTCTTCCCTCCATCAACTCTGAAGCTATACCCTGTGCCTCCCACTGTCATGGGCGTGTGTGAGTTTCGGAGGAGGGGGGTGTCTGTCCCTCCTTACCTATCTCAAGCCTAGGCCTTCTTCAGTGGTCCCAACCTCATCCTAGTATCTTCTAAACTCTGAGAAGAATGCCAGGACAATACTAGCCACAGAAACGGTGCCCAAGTCCCCTTTGGGCTCTCTGTCTCAATTTACCCCTCTGTAAAATTTGTTGAGTAGTGTCCCACTCATAGTGACCCTTATAGGGTTTTCAATGGCTGATTGTTTTGGGATTGCCTTGGGAGTGGATTGCCACGTCCTTCTCCCGTTTTTGTGGTGCTGGGAATCGAACTTGGGACCTCAGAGACTGCAGAGCAGCTCTCTACCAACTGAGCTAAATCCCAGTTCCTCTGTCAAATAGGATGCTTCTAATAGCATCTATCATATGAGTGATCATCCGAAGGAAGCTTCCATATTCCAGGTAGGTTTTTAATGATGGTCTGGACCAACAGTCATGACAATAGTCACCTCCTTCTGGTTTTATCCCTCTTGTTGATTGTCTCTGCACAGTTTTTAAAGCCCAGACTGGCATGCCTCCTACCTCAACTCTCTCCACCGCATCCAACTTGTGCTCTGGGATACAAATGCACTTTAATATTAGTTTATGCAAAATATGATAAGAGAAATTTATTGGCCAAAAAAGCCAAATAAAGATGGAATTTTGTATTTGTCTGAAGCACGCTTCTCATCTGTTAATGTGTACAATTGGAAGTTGCCCATCAAGCTGGTCATGATAAACGTGAATTCTGGCTTGGTCAGTTAACTTAGGAAGGTACTCAATTGTTAGAGGATGCTGCCCACCTCCTGACTCTACTCAGAGCCAGAGAAGATGTGGACAGTGACTGAGGGTGCTACTTCCCACTTCTGATTAGGACTCGCTCCCTATAAGACAGAAAGAACTAGTTCAAACACATACTTAGGAAAGAAACTAGACTTCTACTCAGGCGTGCGCTTCCCCACATTTGGCGTGGAAGAGCCTCACCGCACCTTCCGTGTGTCCAAAAGCGACTGCACTGAAGAAAGTCATACTATGAGATCTCTCAGGGTTCCCATGGCAGGCCAGCGCCTTTCCCACCCCTACCCTGTTCAGTCCACCTCAGGGAGCCAGCTGGGCACCGGCTACCTGTTGGTGTCACCTTTCATAGGTCCTGGCTGGCATACACAGCCCCAGTGCACTGCAGAGTAGGAAAACAGTGTCCCCTCCACCCAAAGTCACACGGGCAGTGGGAACGATAGCAAGCCTGGATCTAGGGAGCCAGTGCCCTTTGCGCCTTTGGAGAGAAAGCAACTTTAGCCCGGGAGCCCCAACCAGACTGGATTATGGGGTTGCAAAGTGCAGGTTTGGGAAGGGGGGCGGGTCTTGGACCAATGCAGGTGTCAAAGTGGTACACTCGCTCATTCTGTGTGAAGGGGCTCAGGCTGACCTAGGTGCCTGGCTGGGGAGGGGCTTCCATTCCCAGCCCCGCCTCTGCATGCAGACCCCTCTTTCAGCCTCCCTTCAAACCAAAGTCCTCCCATGCCCTCACCTCTCGGCATTCCCAGTTTGGGTCCCCCTCAGTCCTCTCCTGTCACAGCAGTTTTCCTCAAGCTCCTGCTTCCTCAGGCTCTTGATCTCTGGCAAGCCACCCCACCCATATTTCAGCCCCAGCTGGCTGGCGGCCTCTGCAGACATCTCTGTGGGCACAGCATGCAGGAACTCCCATGGGCCTTCACGCCCAGCTCAGTAATGAAGGTTTGTAGCCCCTCACGCCCAGCTCCCAGCTCATCTCCCATGCCAGGAAATGGAAGCTCCTCTGCATGAGGAGTAGACCACTATCAAGCCCCAGCCCACACGGGGCCCCAATCATGGCTGATGTCAGCCCCTCTTGGGACTGTCCTCAGGTCCTCAGCTCCACTGCTCAAGACAGCCTCACATGAGCCAGGCGCGGTGGTGCACACCTGTAATCCCAGCGGCTCGGGGGCAGAGGCAGGAGAATCGCAAGTTCGAGACCAGAGGCAGTCTGCATAACTTAGTGAGACCCTGTCTCAAAAAGTAAATAATAATAATAATAATAATAATAATAATAATAATAATAAAGGGCTGGGGGTGCAGCTCAGTGGTCCACCACTTGCAAAGCATGCAGGCATGAGGCCCTGGGTTCAACTCCCAGTACCGCAAAAAAATAAAAATAAAAAAAAGGACAGCCTCACGCCAGTTCTGGGGGCTAGGATCTTCTACCAACTTGTCTCATCTTTGCCCGGCTCTCCAGAGCCAGATCCTGGGGAACAGGGCCATTCCCGGGCCAGGTTTCCCCCAGCAGCAAAGCAAGGAGTAGTGAGTGGCCCACTTTCCCATCCTTGGTTCTTAGCTCTCAGCAGCAACAGCTGACCCAGCAGGGCAGCCTCCCACCCCCTCACCTGGGCACATGCACCCCCAAGCCCGAGCCTGCTTTCTTTACCCCAGTGTCAGTGCCTGGCTGTGTCCTGAGGGTTTCTTGGCAACATGCAGGCAGGTTCAATTCCAGAGTCCGCTGACCCCACCCCAGCCTCTCTACCCTCATCAAACCCATCTGTGGCATAAGCCAACTGACCCTCCTCCATCCTTCCCTGTTGTTTGTTGTTAGGTGCTGTGGGAGTCATATGTGACTCCTAGTGACTCTATGTACAACAGAATGAAAACCCCTCAACACTGTGCCATGCACACCATCTTTTTACATTTGAGCCCATTGTTCTAGTCACTGTGTTTCTTCTCTCTCTCTCTCTCTCTCTTTTTTTTTTTTTTTTTTTTTTGCAGTACTAGGGGTTGAACCCAGGGCCTCGCACTTGCTGAAAGTGCTGGACCACTGAGCTGCACCCTCAGCCCATTTTTTTTACTTTTTGAGACAGGGTCTCGCTAAGTTACACAGACTATCTCTGGTCTCGAACTTGCGATCCTCCTGCCCCCACCTCTGGAGCCGCTAGGGTTACAGGCGTGTGCCACCACGGCCGGCTCATGTTTCTTCTCATTTTCAATTGTGCCATATCAGCAATTGGAGATGCTAGGGGCTTTACTCCATTCCCATCATTAAGGTCGACTCTGTTTTGAGGAAGCAACTCTTCCCTAGTCTTTCTTGAATGCCTTCCAGCCTGGGGGGCTCATTTTCTGGCACTATATTTAACAGTGCTTCTCTGCTATTCATAGAGTTTTCAATGGTTAACTATTTCGAGAGTGCGCTGCTGGGTCCTTCTCTCTAGTCTGTCTTAGTCTGGAAGCTCAGCTGAAACCTGCCCACTATGGGTAGCTCTGCTGCTATCTGACATACATGTGGCACAGCTTTCAGTATCACAGCAACGTGCAAGCCCTCACAGCACAACAAGCTGACAGGGGGCCATTTTTTCCTACAACCACCATTGCCTGACATGAGGCAGATGTCTGCCCATGAGCCGGAGGCTTCATCTTGAGGAGAGAAGTCTCCAGCCTGGTTCTCAGGAAGGGGCACACAGCAAGGTCCCAGCCAGACCCACCACTGTGCTCTTCCTGTGGCTCTGATGGCTCCTCCCCAGGGCAGCCCAGCCAGTGCAGAGCCCTCTGTCTGCTCCTCCAGCCCGCACTTCCCCAGGGCCCGCCCTCCAGCTTTGCAAGTGATGACCACGTGTTCGCTGAGCCCCTCTCCTGGAACTCCAGTGCCTCCTGGAGCCCCCTTTCCAACCTTTGTGACATAAGCTCACCCCTCCCCAGCAGTGTGTAGTCTGGAGCAGGTGGCACCCTCTCCCCCACACACACTCCCCCTCTGGGGGCAAAGTTCAAAGTTCAGAACCAAGTGGGAGCAAAAGCAGAGGCATGTCCCGATGTCCCGATGCAGGACATGTCCCGATGCAGGGCAAGGTGGCGGAGTTAGGAAAAGCTGGAGGCGCTCTGCCTCCCTGCCCATGGGTTAAGGAGGACCACAAGGTCCCCACGAGGAGATCGGACCCTTCTGGGCCTTCACACCAACAGTTCCCTCAGCATGAGCGTGCTTCCTCTTCCCACCCTCTTCACTGGACTATGCTTACTCATCCTTCAAATCAACCTAGCTATCCTTTCCTCCAGGAAGTCTTCTGTGAATCCCTCAGGTCAAATCTGAGTTCTCTGTGTTTCTGTGCTCCCCTAATAAGACCAATCACACTGTCCTGTGATTAGGGCTGTCTTCACTCCGGAAGCAATCCTGAAACAATCAGCCATCAAAGACCCTATGAATAGGAGATAATCACTGACATAGTGGTAGGCACGACACAGTGTCGGGAAGTATTTTGTGCTGTTGTACACAGGGTCTCTATGAGTCAGACCCAACTCGATAGCATCTAACAACAACAATTCCCTTGCAGTACTGAGAACGTCTTTAGGGAAGGGACAATGCTTATGCAAATGGGTGTTTGTCATGCTAGTCTAGTGTCTATAGCCTCCTGCTTTAACAAACACACAATCAATGTCCAATAAACATTTAGTGGATGGATGGATGTTTGGGGTAGGGGACAATACCACAAAGTGGCTACTTACATGCTGTTCAGAGAGGTCTTCCATGGGCTGTACCAGCCTCTTCTTTGGCCTTCCATGGCCTTGTGTTTTCTCCCGGCTCCTGGTTGGGGTACACAGACAGGGAGGGGACAGGATGAGGGCAGAGGGGAGAAAAGGAAAGAGTACATTGTGAGCTACCAGAGGTCAATCAGCCCAGAGGAAAGGCTCTGTGCAGGGCGAGAGCATGGCTGCTGCTGTCCAAGCTCAGAAGGCTGAGAATCCAGCCCAGGAGTGGACAGAGGCCACCCTGGGGAGCCGAGGGTCTAAGTAAGAGGTAGACCCTCGGCCATGGTCCACACAGCGTTGGCACACTCAGAACTGGCTGCGTAACATAGAAAAGAGTCCATCGTCCAGCAGGAGGCTCAGATTCTGTCCCAGCGGAGCTGTGTGATGTTGGACGAGTCTTTCTCCTCTCTAGGCTCATTGACTCACGGACAAAGGTCGGTCCAGGTGATGTTCAAGGTTCGTTCCAGCCCTGACATCTGATGCGGGTCCTTAGCATGGAAGGCTGGGATTTTATTGGTCATTCTTTTTATTAGAGCAGCTCTTGACCTAAATGAGGGCTCAGCCAACACCAGCTGAGGGCCACCAAGACTGAGAATGGATGGAGACATATTTTGGGGGAGTGAGGAGATTAGACACATGTTGAAAGAAAAAGAGAGCCAGGCACAGTGGTGCACACCTGTAATCCCAGCGACTCGGGAGGCAGAGGCAGGAGAATTGCAAGTTTCAGACCAGGGGCAGTCTGCGTAATTTAGCGAGACCCTGTCTCAAAAAGTAAGAAAAAATGGGCTGGGGGTGCAGCTCAGTGGTCCAGCTCTTACAAACCATGCAAGTGCGAGGCTTTGGGTTCAACCTCCAGTACTGGAAAAGAAAGAAAGAAAGAAAGGGGGGGTGGAGAGAGAGAAAGAAAGAAAGAAAGGAAGGAAGAATGAAAGGAAGAAAGGAAGAGAAAGAAAAGACTCTATTCCTGCAATCATCTCCACCTTCAGCCGGTCAGGCACTATCTTGGGTCCAGTCCAACCAAAGAAAGTTCTAGAGTTCCAGGAGAATTCAGAAATGATCAAGAAGGGCTTGGAGCTAAGTGTGGTGGTGCACATATGAAATCCTGGCACCCAGGAGACTGAAAGGTGAGGATTATGGGTTCAAGACCAGCCTGGGCTGCGTAGGAAGACCTTATCTCAAAAAAAAAAAAAAAAAAAACAAACCTTTGAGAGGCCACTGGACATCACTGGAAGCATTGGCACTGCATGGTTAAAAGAGAGTAGGTGACCCATTGACAACCCCCTAAGGATGCTGTTGTTGTTGTTAGGTGCCGTCGAGTCGGTATCCGACTCATAGCGAGCCTCTATATAACAGGGGAAACACTATTGTCAGTGCTTCTCTGATGTTCATAGGGTTTTCAATGGCAGATTGATTTTTGGGAGGGGGTTGCCAGGTCCTTCTCCCAAGCCTACAGCACCTGGTGTTCGCAGGTGGTCTCCCATCCAGGTACTAACCAGGCCCAACCCTGCTTAGCTTCGGAGATCAACCTTAAAACTGGCTGTGTGACTTTGAGCCAGGAGCTTAATCTCTCTGGAGATAACAGTATCACTTGCCTGAAGATGGCTAGATAACCTGCTCACGGGCCCTTCTGGTATGGAAATCCCTCTAACTCTTCCTGAACTTCTACCTGCTGCTCTTCATAGCCCCGTGCTCCCTGACCCTGGGTAAAGGAGGACTCAACTCCCACTTGTGCCTCGCCCCCAAAAAGGAGAGAATTCTGGTAGGCTAACCCACCAGGATAGCCTGCAGCTATAGCCCTGTGGCATCCAATTCCGTCAGATCTCAGAAGCTAAGCAGGGTCGGGCCTGGTTAGTACTTGGATGGGAGACCACCTGGGAACACCAGGTGCTATAGGCTTGGGAGACAGACCCGGCAACCTACTCCCAAAAATCAATCTGCCATTGAAAACCCTATGAACAGCAGAGAAGCACTGACATCAGTGTCTCGCCTGTTGTATGTACGGTCTCTATGAGTTGGATACCCACTGGACAGCACCTAACAACAACAACAACCCACCAGGATGGGAGAATCCCAGGTCCACCTTGGCCCTAGTGCCCTGGGAGGCCCCTGAGAAAATGAAGGTGATGTCAAGGGAGATGGGATAGGGAAGAGGAACAGGAGTTCTTGCAAGGATGCTCCAGGCAGTCCAGTGCCTTGCATCAGGCCTGCAGCCACACTGTGCTCCTAAAAGCAAGACCTGCAGAATCCACTGGTGTGGCTAAACTTTAACTGGGCCTTGATGGCAGACAGAGTGCAGAGAATTTGTCCACTCCCCCAGTCCTTCCTACCCTGTCCTGCTTTTCAGGAAGCCCTGGCTGGCCCAGACCATGCAGGAAACATTTTCGGAGTCTCTGAAGTAACTCTTCATTCGGCAGAGAAATTTGAGCTCTTGATGTTTGTGTCTTTTTTTTTTTTTTTTTTTTTTTTTTTTTTTTTTTTTTTTTTTTGCAGTACTGGGGGTTGAACCCAGGGCCTTGCGCTTGCATGCTCTGCAAGTGCTGGACCACTGAGCTGCACCCCCAACCCATTTTTTTTACTTTGTGAGACAGGATCTCACTAAGTTATGCAGACTGCCTCTCATCTCGAACTTGCAATCCTCCTGCCTCCTCCTCTGGAGCCGCTGGGATTACATGCCTGCACCACTGCACCTGGCTTATGTTTGTGTCTTTAAAGAGCCACAGGTTCCACCACTAGTGCCAGGATCCACAGCATGGCAAGGCAATGCATGATGCATGGCAATGGTGTGGATCCAGCCCAAGCCTCCTGGGCGGTGGATTTCTCAGGACAGCCCCAAAGCTACCATCAGGCAGGCCTGCAGCAGAAAGAAGCTAGATGATGTAGACTCTGTCCTCTATCATAGGCCAAGAAGAAAAAAGAGCCGGGCAAAAATGCAACCCCCAGGCAGTCCTTACAGGCCCAAGAATCCTTGGCTTCCAGCAGGCTGCAGTCCCAGCCACCTGATCCCCACAGAGCTGGGGAGTATGAGGCTTTGAGGAGGCTGATCACCCCAAAATAGACTTGTGTTTTTCACAACTTTTTCATGAGGCATTGGCATCTTTTGCAGCATGGGAAAAAAATAGCCTGAATTGTTAACAAATAAAGATTATAAAAAGCCCCAAATGTTCCCCACGGGTGTCCACGTGGCTGCAGTGTTTAGTGGAGGCTGGGGAGGTGTGTGTCCAGGAGCCTCCAGTCTCTTCCTTCTGGCTTGCTTTTCCCCTCCATAGCGTTTCTGCCAAAGCATAGGGGTAAATACTGATGTCAGGGCTGGGGGCGTTTGGTGCGGCCCTTCGGCTGTGTCCACTAGGAGGGTGCCTTCCTGTGTTCTGCGTCCAGACAAAGGAAGGCATGGCACAGAACAGGATAGCCCAAAACAGAACCACATGGCAGTGAGGCTGCTTTCGTGGAGACGGCCCTACTGGGAGGACAAACCTTTGTGTAGTAAACACTTGGAAGACGCTGTTCCTGCTAAGGTCAGCTTAACCTGAACTTGAATCCCCTGGGCACTGCTGGATGTCAGTAAACAGCATGAGTTTGAGGTTGCAGCTGCTCCCTTCTCCCACCCAGTACTTGAGAGTTGAACCCAAGGCCTCGCACATGCTAAGCAAGCAAGCACTCTACCACTAAGCTGCATCTTCTCCTTTTTCTTTCTTTCTTTTTTTTCTTTTCTTTCTTTTTTTTTGTGGTAGTGGGGGTTGAACCCAGGGCCTTGAGCCTGTATGCTTTGCAAGTGCTGGACAACTGAGCTGCACCCCAGCCCACTTTTTTTTTTTTTTTTTACTTTTTGAGACAGTGTCTCGCTAATTTACATAGACTGCCTCTGGTCTCACACTTGCCATCCTCCTGCCTTCGCCTTTGGAGCCGCTTCGATTACAGGCATGCGCCACCGCGCCCGGCTCTTTTTCATTTTTTCATTTTGAGGCACAGCCTCACTAAGTCGTGCAGGCTGCCTCTGGCCTTCATTTCATGATCCTCCTACCTCTGCCTCCCAAGTCACTGGGATTACAGATGTTGCCACGGTGCACGCCGCAGCTCCTTTTAAGCTGGGTTGCAAGAGTGTCGGGGGCGACCCAGGAAGGGATGCGTTCTGTCCTCACCTATGCCTTGAGTTTTCCTACAGAGCTCCAGGCTGGCCCCCACAGAGCAATGCCTAGACCTGTGCCCCAGCCTTAGCAGCCTTCTTGGTACCGGACCTCCAAGGATACAAGAAAGAAAACAGAGGAAACAGCCCTGGAGGGGAATCAGGAATCAGATTGCCATCCCTGAGAGTGCCTCAAAAAATGGAGAGGTTGGCCTGGGGGAGTCCTGAGGTGCCTCTGGCCCTGACCTTTGACAGTGAGAAGAGAATTCTCCCCAGGTCTGCAGAGCCTCTGTTCTCCACGAAGGCTGGAATCCTTCCAAGGCCCACTCCACCCACTGTCACAGGCTCTGCTCGCTTTTCTCCTCGTTCCCCCTCCCTGTCCTTCCCCCTGGTCTCCTTTATTCCCTCTCTCCCCTTCCCACTTCCTGGGCGGAGACTCTATAAAATGTAAGTGCACATGGCTCCGGCCTGGCTGGCTGCCAAGATGGGCAGGCCAGTGACCAGCCAGGACACCAGGGACCCTAAAGCAGCAGTCCCCAAACTTTTTGGCACCAGGGACCAGTCTTGTGGAAAACAATTTTTCCAGGACTGGGGAGTTGATCTGACAAGAGGTGGAGCCCGGGAGGTTATGGGAGCAATGGGGACCCTGTATTATGGCTTACTGTCCCCACGCACCCAGGCGAAAGACATGCAGCAAGATGGGAAGGAGGCAGAAGCCAAGCCACAGGGGCCACTATGAGGACGCAGGGACTCAGTGTGTGGGGAAGGAGAAGGAGCGGTGGGTGCTTTCCAAGGAGCAGAGGTTTCATGGGCTACCTATGGCCTGGGGCAAGTGCCAGGGCAGTGGGCAGAGGCACCAGCTGCTGCCAGGCTGCTCACTGGAAATGTGCTCAGGGTGCCTCAAAAGCCACAGAATCCTGGGCCTCAACTTTGTTCACGTAGGGCTTTCCACGTGCCCTGCAAAGTTCGATGCTAGTCACCAAACTTTGTCCTAACCTTCCCTCCTCCTCCTCCCCCTTCTGGGGGTGCCAACAGGGAGGTCCCTGGGCATCTGATCTATAGATGGAAGCCTAAGGCTGCAGCAACCCCAAGAGAAGTCCAGAGTGGAGACTGCACTGCAACCCTCACCCCCAACATGGCGCCTCAGAGACCTGGGCTGGGTCACTCCATTTTACAAACGTAAAGCTGAGGACAAGGAGCCGAATGCAGGGAGGTATGGGAGTTAGGGGTCAAAACCCTGCTGTCCTGGCCACAGGCTGCTGCCTGGGCCTGAGAGGGGATGGTGTTGTGAGGAGAAGTAGTGTAGGGGCACTAATGACCCTGCCAGGTCAAAGGCACGTGACCCACCCATGCAACGCAAATTGCATCACCTATCTTGGCTTTGACTTTTCTCTGAAAATAATGAGGCTCCTTCGATCACTCATTCCTGCATTTATCCTCTTTCTTTCATTTAGCAAATGCATGGTAAGTTCCTACCAGTGCCAGACACTGTGCTAGAGATTGTGGTGATGCTATTAATCTGTGTTATCAAGGAGCTTAAATTTAATGGTAATTGTTGTTTTTAGGTGCCATCGAGTCGGTATCGACTCATAGCGACCCTAACTACAACAGGCGAAACACTATTGTCAGTGCTTCTCTGCTGTTCATAGGGTTTTCCATGGCTGACTGATTTTTGGGAGTAGGTTGCCGGGTCTGTCTCCCAAGCCTACAGCACCTGGTGTTCCCAGGTGGTCTCCCATCCAAGTACTAACCAGGCCCAACCCTGGTTAACTTCTGAGATCTGACAGGATTGGATGCCACAGGGCTGATACTAATAACTTATTCCATGTTTAGTATATGCTCAATGCTGTATTCCATGTACTATCTCATTTAAACTCCAAAACAATCCTATGAGAAGGAGGTGTTATTATTGTTATCTCCATGCAGCAGAGATGGAAATTGAAGCTTCCAGAGGAGTTGTGACTTGAAGGGTCACAGAGCTGGCAGTCAGCATGAGGATTCCCACTATGCAGCAGGGGTCTCCAGAGGGGTCCACACAGCCCTGAGCCCCTTCTAACCTTGTGCCTAGCATGTTGTTCTTAATTCATTATGTAAGGGGCACTTATAAACTGCCTTTACTGGAAAGCACTGCAGATGCCTAAGAGGCATCTGAAGATCTCCAGCCCTTGTCTTAAACCCTGACCCAGATCCAAGAAGCCATAATCGATACACATTGCTTTGACAAGGGCCCACAAATAACACCCTCCAGCAATGACAGAAAGCTTCCTGAAAGCACCTGCAATACCAGAGCTAAAAGCCTGCTTAATAGCTGGGTGTGGTGGCACACGCTTGTAATCCTAGTGGCTGGGGGGGGGGGGCAGAGCCAGGAGGATCGCAAGTTCGAGACCAGAGGAAGTCTGCATAACTTAGTGAGACCCTGTCTCAGAAAGTAAAGAGAAAAAAAAAAGGGCTGAGGGTGCAGCTCAGTGGTCCAGCACTTGCAGAGCATGCAGGCGCGAGGCCCTGGGATCAACTCCCAGAACCGCAAAAAAAAAAAAAAAAAAAAAAAAGCCTGCTTAATTATGCAGACCTTTTGCCGCTGCCCCTAACTTTTCCTCCATTTAAACCTGAAGCTCATGTAAGTTCCCCAAAGACAGACTTGGGGTCTCTTGTTCCTCTTCCCAATGGGCACACTGATTAAATCTCTCTCTGCTTTTCACCATTACTTGTCTCTTTAGCTGGCATATTGGGGACCAGGTGGCTGAGCCTAAATCTGGGAAATGGGGCTTCACTCTAAAATTTGATAACAATTACAAGTAGGAAACCTGAGGCCCAGGGGGAAAAATGGCCTGTGCAAAGCCCAAGAGCTGGTTTGTGGTTATGACAGGTGGAGATTTTATCTCTGGCCTTGAGTTTCCTGAAGGAAACGAGGCAATTTCTTCATCTCCCTCATTTTCGAAATTCTGAAGTGCGATGTTATCATGTAACACTGCTGCCGCCCAGTAGGAGTTCAATGGCCAGAGGGGGCTGGAAAGCTGAGAAGCAGTAATGGGCTGCTGTACTTGCCTGGGGATCTCCACCAGGCCATATAACCCGAGGTAGGGCCCAGGAGCATCCTTGCCCCACTGGAGTCAAAAGTGTGGAGTGGGCCGGGCACGGTGGCGCACGCCTGTAATCCCAGTGGCTCAGGAGGCGGAGGCAGGAGGATCCCAAGTTCAAGACCAGAGGTAGTCTGTGTCACTTAGCAAGACCCTGTCTCAAGAAGTAAAAAAAAAAAAAAAAAAAAAAAAAGGGCTGGGGGTGCAGCTCAGTGGTCCAGCACTTGCAGAGCATGAAAGCACAAGGCCCTGGGTTCAACCCCTAGTACCTCAAAAAAAAAAATGTGGGAGTGTTTTCTTGCACCCACGCAGAGGGTTTTAACTTAGGGTTAGGAGGACTCACTGGTCTTAACATTACAGATGGGAAAGTGTGCCATCGAGGTGGGAGAGGAACAAGATAGAAAATTCCTGTACTTAGCTGGGTATGGTAGTGCACACCTGTCATCCCAGCATTCGGGAGGCGGAGGCAGGAGGATCACAAGTTCAAGGCCAGCCTGAGCTACCCACCAAGAACCTATAAAACCAACTATTCCTGACCTTAGAGCCTGGGGCCAAGGTAATTAGAAATATGTAAATATGGTCAGCAAGATCCTTAAATGGTCCACTCTGGAGCGACTACCTCAGCCAGCGTGAGACTTAAGCAAGACCTTTGTTCTTCTCAGCCTGCAGCCGTACCACTGTGGTGAACAATCCTGTCAGATCTCAGAAACTAAGCAGGGTCGGGCCTTGTTAGTATTGAATGGGAGACCACCTGGGAATACCAGGTAGTACCTGGTAGGCTTAGGAGAAGGACCTGGCAACCCACTCCCAAAAATCAATCTGCCATTGAAAACCCTATGAATAGCAGAGAAGCACTGACAATACTGTTTTGTCTATTGTACGTAGGGTTGCTAAAAGTCAGCTACTGACTTGACAGCACCTAAAAATAACAACAACATATTCTTCTCCGGGCTGGGATTTAGCTCAGTGGGTAGAGCGCTGCGCTGCAGTCTCTGAGGCCCTGAGTTCAATTCCCAGCACCGCAAAAATGGGAGACGGGCCTGGCAATCCACTCCCAAGGCAATCCCTAAGCACTCAGCCATTGAAAACCCTATGAGGGTCGCTATGAGTCGGATACTGACTCGACGGCACCTAACAACAACAACATATTCTTCTCCACCTTTGCCCATGTCCAGGACTGCCAGGCTCTCAGCCTCATCCCCTTGTCTGAATTCTCCCTGTCTCCCTGGAACACTGCAGGCCCTTAGGAGCCTCGGCCTCAGCCCTGGTCTCCAAGCGTCCCTTACTAAAGCCAAAGGAGTCCCACCCTTTGCAAAGAGCTCACGTGAGCCTTGGGACAGGATGGGGACAGGATTTCTGTTGCTGAGAATAAGCCTCTGAAAGAGCTGGTCAGGCAGAACTGGAAAGAGAAACAAAACTCAGAGGCAAGAAAAGTGAGAGAATTAGGACGAGGGCTGCCTGTTTTCTTTTCAGATCACCAGATTGCACTGCCTGAAAGATCAAGAGCTCCCCTCCCCCAGTGTGGAGGGCTAATGATTCAAGGGCCACCGAGGGCCACAGGTGCAGGATATCCACAAGGCTGGGGCTTCCCAAGGAAGCATCAAACATACGCAGGGGTCCTTCAGACCAGGAGGGGCAGGCGATCGAGTAATCCTAGGGACGAGGGGGCCCCAACATCGCAAGCTGTCATGGTGCGCCACGCTGGGCAGTGGCCCCTTTGCAGGGTAAGAACTCAATGGGCTGGGGTGGGAGGAGGGAGGCCAGGTCTCGTGGGTCTCTTGGAGCCTCCCACTCTGTCCTGCCCAGGTTCACAAGGAGAGAGTGGGACCCAAGCCTGGGCCGGCAAGTGGCCACCACAGACGCTCTCCTTGGATATGTCCATGGTGGACAGAAACCCTCCACCTCCTGACCTGAGTCTGGCTGCCCCAGGTGGTGGCTGGGTGGGACTCCTGGTTTGTTGGTCCACCCTCCTTGTTCTGTGGCCCTTCACAAGAGAGCTAATGTACAGCATGCCAGGTAGCAGGCGGATAAATCACCAGGCTAGGAGGGCCTCTCTTTCCTCAGGTGCAGAGCAAAGGCCCTGGGGCAGGGGCTTACCTGCAGTCTCCTCCTTGGGGCCCCGCTGGCCTATCACTATTCCCTGCTCTGAGTCCTGGGCCCGGGGAGCTGGTGGGAGGGGAGATGGGAGGAAACAGGGGGCAGATTTGCAGGCTGGGATCCAAAGCCTGGCCTATGGGGAGCCAGGTGAGTTCCCTGGTTACCGTCTCCAGGGGTGTCACCAGGAGGCTGGCCTCCCGGGTCAGGTCAGGTCCGGTCCTTCCCTGTCTCCAGGGCTCCGCAGAACCCAGAGGAAAGCCACCGCCTCCTGCGGCCAGGTGAGCATTCTCGTTGCCTGGCCCCATTCTGGCTGCCCTCAGGCTCCTCTTTTGACTTGGGCACTGGCCTGTCTCTCTCTGTGACTCACGCTGCCTTGGAATTTCACTCACTGGCGTTTTCTGACGCACATCCTGTGAGCCTGGCCTGGGGCCAGGGAACAGCGATTGTTCCCACCCTCCCGTGATTGATTAATTTAGGCTACCTAAGCTCGGGGCCCTAGAGGTTGGGCAGCGGGAAGGCAGGTGGAGAAGCGAGGTGGGGGATGGAGAAGCTCCAGTTCCAAGTCACGTGAACCCAGGTAGAAAAGCAGCAGCAGGGACGCTAGGGTCTGCCAGGACACAGAAGGCAGAGTACCCGGGAGTAAAGCCTAGGCTGGCCCTGGGCTTTTTGGAGTGGATTTATGGACCTCAGTTTACCCTTCTGTGAGTCTTAAAGGTTTGAGGACTTCTGATTTTGAACTGTACGAACAACTACCTCTTTACTCTCTTGTTGGGGCTCACGGAGCACTCCAAAAAGTTTGAGCTCTTATGCCCGCATTCTGACTAGGGTGTGAGGGGTTGGCCCTGGGTGGAAGAGTGGAATACGGATGTTGTTGTTCTTAGGTGCCGTGGAGTCGGTATCCGACTCATAGCGACCCTACATACAACAGGCGAAACACTATTGTCAGTGCTTCTCTGCTATTCATAGGGTTTTCAATGGCGGATTGGTTTTTGGGAGTGGGTTGCCGGATCCACTATTCCGTGGAGAACAGAAGGGAGGAGGAAAATTGTCATGCCAGGGCCTAGGCTTGGAATGCAAGACCTGGATGCCCTTCTGGCTTCCCAGCAGCCTGGCCTCCCCGTGCAGGCGCCTCCTCAACGAGAGGAGGCAGAGGATTCCCGCTCTTACAACCACTCACCTTCTGTGTGGCTCTGATGCTCACGTTGGTGGCTGGCGGAGACCCCCAGGCTCTGTGTGTTGCTCCCACCTCCACTCCCCCGGAAGGCGATTGCTTCTCCTGCTCCCCACCTGACTGTCCTTGGCCTGTAACCTCCCCCTGGCTGCCCAGGCCCCAGGACTCCCAGCCTGCCCCTGTCTTGCCAGCAACTCTGCAGAGAAGAGCGCTGTGCCCCTTCCAGCCTGGCCTGGTGGATGCACTAGGGAGGAGGGCCTGGGGTCCTGGGAGGGTTCCAGAAATACTGCCCTCACCCCATTGCCCAGCCCCAAGGGGAGACTCCCGGGAGAAGAGCCTGGAGCTAGGTCAGGGGAGGTGAAGACGCACCGGGAGGTCGGGTCAGGCCTTGAGGTCAGCTGGGGCCGACCTAGCTGGGAACCCTCTGTAGGGAAGCTGGAGACAGGCCTTCAGCACTGCAGCCCTCCCCCTCCTCCCTAGGAGCCACACCTGGGGACCTTGATCCCTTGGGAACAGGCCAAGGACTAGGGAGAGGGAACAAGGAAATGGGTCCAGGCCTCTGTGATGGTTTGAATGTGTTTTGTCCCCTCAAAGACTCATGTTGACACTTAATTCTTCCATGTGGCAGTCGGGGAAGCTGGGGCCTAGTGAGCAGTGCTTGGGTCATGGGTGCAGAGCCCTCATTTGTTGTTGTTGTCAGGTGCCATCAAGTTGGTATCCAACTCATAGGGACCCTACATACAACAGGCGAAATACTATTGTCAGTGCTTCTCTGCTGTTCATAGGGTTTTCAATGGCAGATTGATTTTTGGCAGTGGGTTGCAGGGTACGACTCCCAAGCCTACAGTACCTGGTGTTCCCAGGCGGTCTCCCATCCAAGTACTAACCAGGCCCGACCCTGCTCAGCTTCCGAGATGTGACGGGATCAGATGCCATAGGGCTATGGCTGCAGGTGCAGAGCCCTCAGGAATGGATTAAATGTGTTGTGACAGGACACATGTTCTCGCTCTCACGGGACTGGGTTAGTTATCACCGGAGTGCGTCATTAGAACACAGGGTTTCCCCTCCTATTTTGTCCTTCTGCATATGCCACTTGCCCTTCTGCTTTTTGCCATGAGTTGAAGCCACACAAAGCCCTTACCAGAAGCTGAGCAGATGCCAGCATCCTGCTTTTTTATTTGCTAGTCTCCAGAGTCCTGAGCCAAAACAACCTCTTTCCTTTATAAATTACCCAGTTCCAGGTGTTTGCTTATAGCTATAGAAAATGGACTAAGAGTCTCTGTACCTATACAAATGACTATCAAAGGGATATTTTTTTCAAATTAAAAGCACTTTTAATAAGATAACAATACACTATGATCAGGTAAGTTTGAGTTTCGGATCCTGATCTATACTCTCTGGATTCAAATTGAAGGCATCTCATGTCTAGGTTTGAGATATGCTTCATGTTTACTTCTATAGTCATTAACATTTTTACATGATGTAACCTATGTTGTTGTTAGGTGCCATCAAGTCGGGTCTGACTCATGGTGATCCTGTGTACAACACAATGAAACACTCCTTGACATTGTGCCATGCACAAGATCATTTTATGTTTGAGGCTATTGTTGCAGTCACTGTGTTTCTTCTCATTTTGAGTCATGCCACAACAACAGATGGGGGTCCCAGGGGCTTTACTCCATTCCTGTCATTAAAGTCGACTCTACTTTGAAGTCATGTTTTAAATGCCTTCCAGGCCAGGGGGGGGGCTCATTTTCCAGCACTATATTTGACAACAACAACATATTTGACAATACTTCTCTGCTATTCATAGCGTGGTCAATGGCTAATTGATTTAGGAGTGGGCTGCCAGATCCTTCTCCCTAGTCCGCCTTAGTCTAGAAGCTCAGCTGAAAGTTGTTGGCCATAGGTGGCCCTGCTGGTAGTTGAAATAAGGGTAACAGAGCTTTCAGCATCACAGCAGCACACAAACCCCCACAGCATGACAAGCTGACAGACATGTGGGGGTTAATGTATATAAAAATATTATAAATATTTAAGTTATAAAACATACAGACTCTGTTTTGTGCTTGTTTCAGTGATGATTTAGCTATTCTGTATCATATGGGCACCTTTAATATACTGTTTAGATTTGCTTTTTGTTGTTGTTTGATTTGGTTTGATTCTTTCTTTATTTCTTTCTTTCTTTCTTGGTCATGGGGATTGAACTCAGGACTTCTGAGCATGCTAAGCACATGCTGTACCACTGAGTTATTCCCTCTGTCTGCTTGTTTTTAAGTTTTGAGTTATTGTATTATGCCATCTTTTTAAACTTGGGTGTTTTTTTTGTTTGTTTGTTTTTTATTTTGTTTTGTTTTTTGGTACTGGGGGTTGAACTCAGGGCCTCATGCTTGCATACTGTGCAAGTGCTGGACCATTGAGCTGCCACCTCCAGCCCTTTTTTTTTTTTTTTTTTTTACTCTTTGAGACAGGGTCTCACTAAATTATGCAGACTGCTTCTGGTCTCCAACTTGCGATCCTCCTGCCTCCACCTCCCGAGCCGCTGGGATTACAGGTGTGCGCCACAGTGCCTGGCTCTGAACTTGTTTTTTGTTTGTTTGTTTTATTTTCATTCAGCCATATATTACTAGGACAGAGATGCTTCAATGCATGTAGCAGTAACTTCTTTCTTTTCACCGCAGTATAGTATTTCATAGCTATTGCATAGTACTCTGCTATCCAGTTTGTTGCTGTTATGAAAACTGCTTCTTAGCCGGGTATGGTGGCTCACACCTGTAATCCCAGCAGCTTGGGAGGTGGAGGCGGGAGGATGGCAAGTTTGAAACCAGAGGCAGTCTGTGTAACTTAGTAAGACCCTGTCTCAAAAAGCAAAAAAAAAAAAAAAAAAAAAAAAAAGGGCTGGGGGTGCAGTTCAGTGGTCCAGCACTTGCAAAGCATGCAAGCGCAAGGCCCTGGGTTCCCCAGTACTTCGGAAAAAAAAATTAAAAAAACCTGCTTCTTTGAATATTCTTATGCTTATCTTCAGGTGTACATATTCAGGTCTTTCTCATTGGGTAAGTACCTAGAATTGGAATTGCTAGGTTGTAGGGCACATTCATGCTCAACTGCCCAAGCAAATGTTAAACTGTTTTCCAAAGTGGCTCCAACACCAGAGATCTAGTTGCGCCACACTCTCATCTCCCCATGATATTTCAGATGTAATCTTTGACCTCTCTTTTGGGTGTATAATGACGTCTAAGTTGTAAAATCTGTGATTCTCTGATTCCTGAGAAGACTGAGCAGATATTTTTATATATTTTGGTAAATTTGTGTTTCTTCTTCGTGAGATGCCCATTCATATCCTTTGCCCATATTTTGGACACTAGCCTTTCCTGACTAGTGATTTACAGGAGTTATTTGTATATCCTGGAACTAATCTTTTTTCCATTTATATGTGTAACAAATGTTATCTCTAGGAATGTACCATGTTTTATGCCTTGAGGGTGTCTTTTGATGAACATAAGTTCTTAATTATATTGCCATTGAGTTTATCAAGTTTCCTTTCATGGTAATGTATAGTCTCTGTCTTGATTAAGAAACTTTTCCTTATTCCAAAGTGATAAATGCAGTTTTCTATATTTTTTTCTCAGACATGTCAATCTTTCCTTTCCCTTTAGATCTTTACTCCATTTGTAATTGAGTTTTTGCAATCGGGAGTCTTGCTCGCTTTATTTTTAAAGAAGAAATAGTATTTTACTTAAAAACTATTTTTCTGGGCTGAGAGTGTAGCTCACTGGCAGAGCACATGCAAGGCCTTGAGTTGAAACCCTAACACCAAAAAGGAAATAAAATTGAACTTAAAGATAAATAAATAAAAAATATTTTCTAGTTCTATAGTTAAGGAATGCTCTGAAATGTAAAAGAAAAGGAGCCAGGTGTAGTGGCTCATGCCTGTCATGCCAGCAACTCAGGAGGCAGAGGCAGGATAGCAAGTTCAAGGCCCGAGGAAGCCTGTGTATCTTAGTGAGACACTGTCTCAAGATAAAAAATAAAAATAAAAAGGAGATCTGAGGTTGCAGCTCAGTGGTACAGCACTTGCAAAGTATGCACGAGACTCTGAGTTCAATCCCAAGTATCACCCCCAAAAAATACAAAGATAAAGCAAAAACTCACAACTTTGGAAAAGTGACAAAACTAAACACCACTGAAATTTATACCACCAATGGACATTGTTGTTGCTGTTGTTAGGTGCCGTCGAGTGGAGTCCGACTCATAGAGACCCTCATAGGGTTTTCAATGGCAGAGTATTTCAGGATTGCCTTGGGAGTGGGTTGCCACGTCCTTCTCCCATTTTGCGGTGCTGGGAATCGAACTCGGGACCTCAGAGACTGCAAAGCAGCACTCTACCAACTGAGCTAAATCCCAGCCCCACCACCAATAGACATACATATATAAAATATATGCTGTTGTTGTTAGGTGCCATCAAGTTGGGTCCAACTCCTAGTGATCCTTCTTACAACAGAACAAAACACTCTCTGACACTGTGCCATATCAGTGCTTCTCTGCTATTCACAGAATTTTCTTTTCTTTTCTCCTTTTATTAGTAAATGATGAGGGGGTACAGATTAATATAGCATTGGCTTTTTCCATTATGCACTCATTACATCACTTCTGGCTACACTTTCATCAACCCGCAAGGTCTATGGAGCCTTATGGCTGATATGTAGTAAAACTCAAATGCATATTTGGGTTATATTACCCTATGTTTCCAATGTACTCATGAAGTTGCATTGTTTATATTGAGATTATCCTCTCCTCCTTTATCCCTCTACACTGACTCTCCTCCCCATTCCACCTTCTGTGATCTTTGCTTCCTTCTGCTAGTTCCCTCCCTCCTCCTTTCTACTCTTTATATTGTCCCTTCTTTGCTAAGTTTAGTTGTGCATTTTTATATATCAACTTATGCATAGGATTTTTTCTTCCTTCAAGTAAGATTCAGCTCCCACATGAGTGAGAACATATGGTATTTCTCTTTTTGAGCTTGTGTTCTTTCTCTTAAGATGATGTTCTCCAGCTCCATCCATTTTGCTGCACGTGACATTATTTCATTTTTTAATTGCTAAGTAGTACTCCATTGTGTATATGTACCATAAGTTTTTTAATCCATTCTTCGGTTGATGGGCACCTTGGTTGGTTTCCATATCCTTGCTATTGTGAAAAGTGCTGCTTTAAATACGGAGATGCAGGTGTCTCTGTGGTAATGATGATTCGTCTCCCTGTGGGCATATTCCCAGTAGTGATATAGCTGGGTCAGATGGCAGCTCTATTTTTAATTTTCTGAAGTGTCTCCATAGTGATTTCCAAAGTGGTTGAACCAATTTACAGTCCCAGTTTACAGTGTAAGAGGGTTCCTTTTTCTCCACAACCTCGCCAGCATGTTTCACAGGGTTTTCAATGGCAGATTGTTTCAGGTTTGAATCAAAAGTGAGCTGCCAGGTCCTTCCCCCATTCTAAAATATATAATCGATATAAAACGATGTCTATAGCATTGTGTTCATTTTTATGTATTTTCTTCTGATTGTACAAGTTCATAGTACAACATTTAGAAAGTAGGAGAAAGAAAGAAAGAAGACAGACAGACAGACAGATGACAGACCAGTGGTTTCCCAATGCTCTGAAAGTTAAGTGTTCCTCCCATCCCCTCCACTGGCCACCCAGGAGCAGAGTTCTCTGCTAGCAAGAGGGTGAGAACATTCTGGACCATAGTCACTTCCACCACCAGTTCAGACATTCTAGCCATGTAATTGGTCAGAAAGAGACTTCTGTACAGTATATCATGAGAGGGGACCCTCCACAGCCCGATCTAATTCCAAACAGGTCTACTCAAATGCTAGGGAAAAAAAATATACCATTGCATATCTAATGGAGCCATCAAGAGTATGTGAAATCAATCATTTACATGATTTAAAAAAATGCCTCTATTTCCTCCACACACTAAAACCTTTTTGCTCCCCTTAAAAGTAGAAAATAAAAATACAGTTAATGGCCACCATTATCAAAATCAAGTTTTTTTTTTTTGTTGTTGTTGTTTTTTGTTTTTTACCACATTTTACTTATGTCTTACTTTGGCTATACTGTGAAGTTCAAAGTCCCATCCCTTTTTTAGCTCAGCTTTTTGTACTCTGTTTCATTGCATTGGTGACAAGCAATCTGTTTTGTTGTTGTTAGGTGCCATCGAGTGAGGTCCGACTCATAGCGACCCTATGTACAACAGAACAAAACACTACCTGACACTGTGCCATGAACATGATCTTTTTTATGTTTAAGCCTATTGTTGCAGCCATTCTGTCAATCCCTCCAGTTGAGGGGCTTCCTTTCTTTTGCTGAACCCACCACTCTCCCAAACATGCTGTGCTTCTACAGGGATTGGCTCCTGACAACATGTGCAAAATACATAAGACAGTGTAGCCATCCTTACTTCCAAGGAGCACTCTGGTTGCACTTCTAGGATGAATCTGTTGGTTCTTTTGGCAGTTCATGGTATATTTAGTATTCATCTCCAGCACCATAATTCAAAAGCATCAGTTCTTCTCCTGCCTCCCTTATTCACTGTCCAGTTTTCACACACATATGATGAGACTGAAAATACCATGGCATGAGTCAGGGACAACTTCATCTTCAATGTGACATCTTTACTTTTCAACACTTTAAAGAGGTATTTTGCAACAGTTTTTCCTCAATGCAGTGTGTCTTTTGATTTCTTGACTGCTGCTTTCATGGCTGTTGGGCGTAGAACCAAGTAAAACAAAATCTTGAACAACCTCAATCTTTTCTCCATTTATCATGAGTTACACACTCACCCAGTTGCAAGGATTTTGTTTTGTTGATGTTGAGGCACAATCCATACTGCAGGCTGTGTTCTTTGACCTACGTCAGTAAACGTTTCAAATCCTCTTCACTTTCAGCAAGCAGAGTTGTGTCATCTGCATAACGCAGGTTGTTAATGAGTCTTCCTCCAATCCTGATGCAGTCTGCAGGTCAGCGCGAACTTGTCTCCACCCTGTCTCTCATCTAGGTTCAGATATGAGGCAGGCAGAGCTCTGACCACATGTCTGCTATTTCTAAAGTAATGCCACACACAGGTGCCTAACGATTAAGACAGAGACTTGGCCAAAGGATTGGAGATCACAGAGAGACTGAAGCCCAATTTGTTAGGGAGTTCCACCTTGATACATCCTGGGGTCTGAACGTGTCTGGCTGACAGTCACCTTTTGAAATACAATCTGCACTGTGGTGCTATTAAGAGAGGGGTTTGAGAGAGGTGATTGGGTCATGAAGGGCCACCCTTATAAATGGGATTGGTGCCCTAGGAAGACAGCAGGGAGCTCGTTTGCTCTTCCACCATGCGAAGATGCAACAAGAAGATGCCATCTGTGAGGACCTGGCTCTCACCAGTCACCAAATCTGCTGATGCCTCACTAGGGGACTTTCCAGCTTCCAGAACAGTGAGCAATAACTTTCTGTTGTTATAAATTTCCCAGTCGGAGATAGGATGTGACGGCAGGAGCAAGGGCTAAGGCAGGAGGAGGCAGAGACGCAAGAATGAGGAGTGCCACGAGGGGTGGGGGATGGTTACAGGAGATAGTGGAGCAGACCCCGCCCCCAGCCAGAGGACCAGCCAGAAGACCCGGAGTTTCCAAACCCCCCACTGCCATCTTGCCCCAGGGCCTTCCTTGGCCTGTGCCATGGTGCCTAGACTGACCCTGGCCAGTGGCTGGGGTCTTCCAGCACTTGGGCTGGTGGGAGGACAGAGCCTAAGGTTAGGGGAGGAGTAGAGCGCTCTCTCTTCTAACCCGTTGCAGAAATGCCCCCAGGTCCCACTCTAGCGACAGTCTATGGTGAGGGCTTTGAGACCCCAGACGGAAGGCCTGGAGCTGGAATTGGGCGCGGAGGCGCAGGCTGAAGGCCGCCGCACCTGAGCTAAAAGTGGAGCAGACACTGGGCTCCTGGACCGCAGCCGCCAGGCCACTGCAGCTAAGGCTCAGCTGACCGGGCTCGGGGCCAGGCTGAGGCCCTCTGTGCTCGCCTGCGGGCCAAGGGGCCCCCTGCTCAGCCTGGCTCGGGAGTGCGGACCTGCAGGCTGCGGGGCTGGCAGAGGAGCGAGGTAATGCGCAGGGTGCCTGCGGCTGTCTATCAGCCTGGCCCCCCAGGGTCCTGTGGAAGGAGCCTGCGCTGGCTGCCCCTGGCCGCACATTCCCAGCAGGGACCTGGTGGCTGACTCAAATGACTGGTTGGCGAGGACTCCGCTCTCAAAACCAGCCTAGTTGGAACAGTCTCGAGGGGCCTGCCCTAGAGAGGGTGTTTGGGGACTGCACCGAAGCAAAGAAGGGCAAGGGGGAGGAGGGGATGGGACCGTGGGAGGGGCGCCTGGAGACTATGCCCCCCCCTCCCCCCGCTGGCTCCAGGCACTAGCTGAGCGCAGTTCGCCCAGGCTCCCCTGAGCTCGCCTGACAACATTTACCCAGGGTTTGAAAATAATCGTCACCAGCACTCGAGTCAAGGAGCCTCTTCACTTTCCCCAGTGGCTGAGTCAACTCTCTCGGTCAATAAGTATTTACTGAACTGAATGCGGCAGGCGTGGTGCCAGGCACTGGGGATTTGCTTTACAATAGGAAATGAGATTGTAAGGAAAAAACACAATTCACAGGCAGAACCTTTTGTGTGTGTGCTGAAGCAGAATTCTGGAAAACGCACGCATAAACCTTAGAGGAAAATCAGCAGGAGGTTGAAACCCAGGAAAGCTGTGAGCAGAGTCTTTTGCTTTAATCTCTGCAAACAGATAATTTATCATTCTGGAAAGAAGGACGATCCAGAGCAATTTAGTGTTTTCTTTTGATTGGCTGCGCCTAAAAGAGAAAGTTAAATATAGGAGATGGGAGCAAACTGAAAAATATTGGTTTTGGGTCACAGTTAAGGGGTTGGGTGCGCTTAATGTAATCAAGTTGAAACACGAAGCCATAATTTGGGATTTCTGAGGTATGTGGGACATCACACCAAGTGAGGAGATCCGATCCCTTGGAATGTAGAGCTCCAATTTTAAATAGCCACAGAGTTTGTTTTGTAAAAAAACTTGGTATTCGGTCTTCGTACAACATTTCACTTTGAAGACAGCTAGGATAACAATCAAAATCCTTTGGAGTAAATGAACTGGCCCTTCTGTTTTTCAAACTTATTAAGGAATTTGGCCATTAGATGAATTCTTTTATCTCCTCAGTGGTGAGATAAATACCCAAGAGTTTCAGTTTGTCCTCATGCGTATTCTAATGTGACAACTGAACGTTGAAAACCGGAAGGATTTTAATTTACTAGTAAATTATTTCAGCAAATGAAAATAAGCAAAGAACATGCAGATGTAACTCATTTAAAAGGAAATAAATACAGAAACGCCTGCAGCCATGTCCTTGTGGCCTCTGATCCCATCAGATCTCAGAAGCTCAGCAGGGTCAGGCCTGGTTAGTACCTGGATGGGAGAGTGTAACACCAGGTGCTGTGGGCTTGGGAGAAGGACCCGGAAGTCCACTCCCAAAAATCAATCCGCCATTGAAAACCCTATGAACAACCAAAGTGCCCTTCAACAGAAGAATGGATAAAAAAGCTATGGTATATATACACAATGGAATACTACTCAGCAATCAAGAAAAATGAAATAAGGTCATTCGCAGCAAAATGGATGGAATTAGAGAAAATTATTTTGAGTGAACGAACACGAGCTCAGAAAGAGAAACAACACATGTTCTCACGCATATGAGGGAGCTGATTCAAAATTACAAGAAGGAAAAATCCGATTCAAAGGTCGGATCATAATAAAAGGGGGGGGGAATAAGAATGATGTCAATATAAATGGACTAGAAATCGCATGTAATTGTTCTAACAAGATAAAAACAAAGACCACTACAGGAAAAGTTTGTATCTTAAACAGAACTGGAACCCAAGGACATATAGAAAAATACTACTAAGGAAAAGATAGAGAAGACTTAGATGGGAAACTTAGATGGGAAGGGTGGTGGGGGGAAGCATAGGGGAGGGTAAGGGGTAACCTATATGAATAATATTTATCAAAATGCATATATGAAAATGTCACAATGAAAAGCATG
>VMDO01004779.1:0-24074 GCA_007922755.1 Pedetes capensis | reverse complement strand
AAATTTTAATCTTTCAAATCAGTAAGAATTTTTTTCCCCTTGATGGTGATAGAGATTGAACCCAGCACCTTATCCATGCTGAGAACTTGTGTGTGTGTGTGTGTGTGTGTGTGTGTGTGCTGGGGATGGAACCCACGGCCTTGTGCATGTTAGGCCAGCTCTCTGCCACTGAGCTACATCTCCAGTCCTTGGTATTTTTTCTTTTTGAGACGGTGTCTAGATACGTAGCTCAGGTTGACCTTGATATTGCTATGTAGCCCAGGCCGGCCTCTACTTTGCGATCTTCTTGCTCCTGCCTCATGAGACTACAGGTGCTTGCAACCACAATAGTACTTAACTCCCTGTGCTTGGTGGGAGTATAAATTGGTAAAACACTTCCTGGAAATAATTATATGATGTACTGGGGACTCAGAACCCAGAGCTCGTATAAAGATTATTTAAGCCTTTTTAGCTTTAAACATTTCATCAATCAGGGACTTCTTTGGTGGACTCCTGTTGTTGTTGTTGTTAGGTGCCTTCGAGTCGGTATCCAACTCATGGTGACCCTCATAGGGTTTTCAATGGCTGAGTGCTTCGGGATTGCCTTGGGAGTGGATTGCCAGGCCCTTCTCCCATTTTGGGGGTGCTGGGAATTGAACTCAGGGCCTCAGAGACTGCAGCGCAGTGCTCTACCCACTGAACTAAATCCCAGCTTGGTGGACTCCTAGGCGCACACAAATAAACTCTTTTCCCCCTATTAATCCATCTTTTGTCCATTTCATTCACCGCTTACAGGAACTAAACTTCACAGGGTGGAGGAAAAAAACTTTTCCTCCTTCCCCGCCATAAATATTCAGAAGCTTAAAAAATTCATATAGTTTGATTTAAGAAAATTCTAATAACAAAATCTCAGAAAATAATCTCAAACAGGAAAAGATTTATATGTAGGATATTCACACTAGTAATAGCGAGGGGGAAAATGGAGAAAAATCCTGCCATACAATAGGGAAAGATTTAAATAAATGATGGATGTCCACAGATGGAATGTGGGTAGCATTCCTGCATCCCTGTGTGTGTACACACAACTGCAGGCTAAGTGATTGTTTATCAGTACAAGCTCAACTAGTAAAGAAAATTCATATATGAGAAAAAGGATAGAAGCATTGCAAAATGTAAACAGTGGTTATTTCTAGATGGTGAAACTACAGATCTTAAAAAATTCTTCTTTCTGTATATTTTTTATCTTCCATGTTTTTGTAATAAGTATGTGTAATAACTCAACTTTTTTGTTTTGCTTTTTATTTTTGGGGACAAGATCTCACTCTGTAGTCCAGGCTGGCCTCAAACTCACAATCTTCCTGCCTCAGCCTCCCAAGTGCTGGGATTGCAAGAGTGTACCACCATATCTGGCAATATGTACCAACTTTTGTTGGGGGGAGAGAAGCAGAAAGTTGCTTATTTACCAAATAATAAATTGGTACTTTGGAATGAAAGGAAGACAAGAAGGAAGAAATTTTTCCTGCCAGGCTTCTCAGTTATAAAATAGCATTAAAAAACTGGGCGTGGTGAACACCCTGTAATCCCAGCAACTTGGGAGGTGGAGGCAGGAGAATCACAGGTTCAAGGCCAGAGGCAGCTTGCATAATTTAGTGAGACCCTGTCTCAATTTAGAAAGCAAAAATGGGATTGGGGGTGCAGCTCAGTGGCACAGCACTTGCAAAGTATGCCCAAGGCCCTGGGTTCAGCCCCTTAGTACTGCAAAAAAAAAAAAAAAAAAAAAAAGCAAAAACTCTCTCTCTCTCTCTCTCTCTCTCTCTCTCTCTCTATATATATATATATATATATATATATATGCACACATACACATATATATACACATATATACATATATACATATATATATATGTTTGTTTTTAGGTGCCATCGAATTGTGTCTGACTCATAGCAACCCTCATAGGGTTTTCAATGGCTGATTATTTGGGGGTCGCTTTAAGAGTGGATTGCCATGTCTTTCTCCCATTTTTGTAGTTCTGGGAATCAAACTCTGGACAGAGACTGCAGAGTGGGGCTCTACCAACTGAGCTAAATCCCAGCCCCCATTTAACTGTGTTTTTGCATTTCATAGGTCAGTGATGAAAGAAAATATAAAATAAGCAAATTGAAACACAAAGTTGCAACTTGATATGTTTGGTAGCTTTGTTCATAAAAAGCTGTAATGAAGTAAAGCTCTAGGCATACAACCACTTAATGGCAGGGATACATTCTGACAGGGAGGTCATTAGGCAATTTCATCATGGTGGGAGCACAGACCCAAATGCAGAGGGTACAGCATACTTCACCCCCACGTACGTGGTGTGGTGTATTGCTCCTGGAGCCATGATGAACAAAACAATGTAAATCAAGGACAAGAGGAAATGGCAATCAAGAGATGTGGTAAACCCGAGATGCGGGAGGCTGCTGGCAGAAGATGGCATCCTATTTTACAATAAACGCGTGCACGCGTGCGCATGTGTATGTGTGTGTGTGTGTGTGTGATACATTCTAAAATAATAAGTCAGGTGTAGTGGAGCATGCTTATAACCTTATCTACTTGAGAGGCTGAGGCTGGAGGATCATAAGTTCAAGTCCAGCCTGGGCTACATAGCAAGTTCAAGGCCAGCCTGCGCAACTTAGTGAGACCCTGTCTCAAAAACAAACAAACAAACAAACAAAACAACCACCTTTAAAAAAAAAAAACAGCTGGGGAGGTAGCTCAGTGGGAGAGCATTTGCCTGGCCTATGCAAAGCCCTGCATTCAATCCCCAGTTCCACAAAAAAGCAAATCCATAAAAAATAAAATATGATAACATAATGACAGTATATTATAATATAGCAAAGACACAAACCAGCAACATAGTCATTCATTATCCTCACTGAGAATCATGTTCTATACATAATTGATGGACACAGTGGGTTTGTTTATCCCAGCATCACTGGAAACAGATGAGCAATGTGCTGCCCTCTGATGTCATTGTGTCTACAATGTCACTAGGCATTAGGGATTGTTCAGCTCCATTTTCATCCTTTGGGACCACTGCCATGTTTGGGGTCTGTTGGCAACTGCAATGTATGTGCATGTATGCACCTATCATGGGAATGCATAACACCAGGGAAGTCAGCAAATTGCTCATTGTAAATAATTTTTGCTCTTAGTTTTCAAAGATGAGAAAACATAACTGGAAGTTAAGCTTTAACAGAAAAGATCTTGTCTGATTTCAACATCAGAACACCAGTTGTTTTCAGTTCTTTGATTCTCCCAAGCAGACGTCTTTACTGCCTGGGGGTCTGTCATTGAAGTCCGATGTCCTGTGAGAGGGGCTTTCAGACTGTGACATCTGCTGGGCCATCCTCAGCCCTCTGCCCGCAACCATCTCATGATTTCAGCCTAAAAAAAAAAAAAAAAGATTGTGCATCTTTGACCCCTGCTCTCCTCCCCACAGGATTCCCTGTGGTCTCTGAGGAGTGATAATGGAATTGGGGGTGATGGGCTAGCAGGCTGGGAAGACAGGACAGAAGGAGCTGTCCAGCTGGAAAGACAAGTTTCAATTCAAGCCTCATCAAACTCTGTGAGCCTGTAGCCTTACTGTTGTGATGTCCTATCCCATCACATCTCAAGCTAAGCAGGGTCAGGCCTGGTTAGTACTTGGATGGGAGACCACCTGGGAACACCAAGTACTGTAGGCTTGGGAGACAGACCCAGCAACCTCCTCCAAAACACAATCAGCCATTGAAAACCTTGTGAATAGCAGAGAAGCACCAACAATACTGTTTGGCCTGTTATATGTAGGGTCACTATGAGCTGGACACTGACTCGAGGGCACCTAACAACAACAACAACAACAAACTCCCTGTATCTTTTTCTCCTAATCCACCTTTTGTTCCTGCAAGACTGTTGTGCAGTTGCCCCCTTTTAACCTCAAGAGATATGATCCAAGACCCCAAATGGATGCCTGAAACCTCAGACAGTACTGAGCCCTATATATACTATTTTTTATACATACCTATGATAAGGCGCTGGAGTTTAGCTCAGTTGGTAGAGTGCTGCTCTGCTCTCTCTGAGGCTCTGGGTTCTATCCCTAGCTGTACGAAAATGGGAGAAGGATGTGGCAATCCACTCCCGTAAGCAATCTCAAAACAATCCGCCATTGAGAACCCTGTGAATAGTAGAGAAGCACAGACATTGTGCCAAGTATGGTAGTGTCAAGGAGTGTTTCGTTCTGTTGTACATAGGGTTTGCTATGAGTCGGACCTGACTCAATGGCACCTAACAGCAACAACAACCTATGATAAAGTTTAATTTATAAATCAGGCATAATAAGAGAGAATAACAATAACTATTAATAAAATAGAACAATTATAACAATATACTCTAATGAAAGTTTGCACTTTGGGGCCATTATTATGTAAAACAGGGTAACTTGAACACAGGCACTTGGACAATGATACAGTCCATCTGATAACCAAGATGGCTGCCAAGTGACTAATGGGCAGGTAGCCTATACACAAAGGATTCTAGGATTCACTGGATGAAGGGATAAGGCATGTCTTGGACAGGTCAGAGCAGAATTGATGCAGAATTTCATCCTGCTACTTAGAACAGGGCACAATTTAAAATTTATTAATCATTTATTTCCAGAATAGCCCATTTAATATTTTTGGACAGTGGTTGGCCTACGGTAACTGAGATCGTGAAAAGCAAACCATGGATAAGGGGGGACTACTGTATTCTCCGGGCACCCCGTCTACCCTGCATGATGTGTTTTGCTCCATCCATTTCCAGCTGTGTCCCTACCAGAAGGCCTTACCTATCCTTTGTTTCCAACTCGGATTTGCCACTCTCGAGGCCAACCTCAAGTTCTAATGCCTTTTATCTCCTCTCCCTTCTGCATTGAACTCATACCCCCTTGTCCCATCTCTTGGGCCACCTTGGTCCACCTACATTTTGCGTCATAGAAAACCCACCCCATGCACCAACTCCCAGGGAGTGGCCTTCCCACTTTCTAGGGTGCTTCCAGTCAGCCCTGCTGGGAGTCACATGGCTGATTTGGTACATGTGACAAACTCAGTATCTCAGCATTGTTGTTGTTAGGTGCCTCCGAGTTGGGTCTGACTCATAGTGACCCTATGTACAGTAGAAGAAAACACTCCCTGACACTGTGCCATACCCGACACTATCAGTGCTTCTCTGCTATTCATAGGGTTTTCAATGGCTGGTTGTTTTGGGACTGGGCTACCAGGTCCTTCTCCCAAGTCTACAGCACCCGGTATTCCCAGGCGGTCTCCCACTCAAGGACCTGGCTCGACTCTGCTTGGTTTCCGAGATCTGAGGCATGGGACACTGGGGTGGTATGGCTGTAGACCTCTGTGTTAGCTACGGACCAAAGCCTGTTCCCACCCCATGCAGTCCTCACTGGCAGGTCCAAGGGAATGATACTTCAGGATCTCCCTGTGGGCTGGAGAAGTCCCTCTTCTGCCCTTTCAAGATAGAAAAGTATGGAGTGGATGGACTGGTTGATTTGGGTGTGGAGGGAGCTTGCAGGTCCCCACTGGGACTTTGGAATGTGGCACATAGGTAGAACAGCATAGATGTGGCTCTCAGGAGAGGGGAGGTGCTGGAGATGTAGGTTTTGGGGTCAGCAGCCTGGGGGTGGATGTTTAGACCCCGGAAAGGGATGTCTACCGTTAGGGAGGGAGAAGGGCCTGGCAGTCCACTCCCAAGGCAATCCTGAAGCAGTCAGCCGTTGAAAACCCTATGAGGGTCGCTATGAGTCGGATATCAACTCGACGGCAGCTAACAACAACAACAACAACCTTTAGGAACATCACAGAAAGAGGCTCATAGGACAAAATAGAGATACTCCAGTTCAGAGGGATATGGAGAACACTTAACAGGTGAGTCATTTACCTTGTCCTCTTACCTGCAGGCTTCCAAACTAGTTGTTGTTGTTGTTAGGTGCCATCGAGTCGGTATCCGACTCATAGCAATCCTGTGTACAACAGGTGAAACACTATTGTCAGTGCTTCTCTGCTGTTCATAGGGTTTTCAATGGCGGATTGATTTTTAGGAGTGGGTTGTCAGGTCTGTCTCCCAAGCCTACAGCACCTGGTGTTCCCAGGCAGTCTCCCATCCAAGTACTAACCAGGCCTTACCCTGCTTAGCTTCTGAGATCTGACAGGGTCGGATGCCACACGGCTACGGCTGCAGGCTCCAAAGTAGTAGAAGGGTTGAAAAGGACCTCTGGGCACGGTACGTGGGCCAGACGGCTCCCAGCAGCCCTTTATCTCCCCAGGCTGGCCATGTGGGCTGATTATGAACTCAGGAAAGGGGTCCCCAGAGGAGGGCTTGGGCAGCTGATTAAAACTCTGCCGACTACTTTTCCCAGGCCCCACACACGCTGGTCTAGCCTTGGAGCTTCTAGGCCCTCTGGGACTTAAGCCTCTTTTTTTTTTTTTTTTTTTCCAGTACTGGGGGTTGAACCCAGGACCTTGAGCTCACATGCTCTGCAAGTGCTGGACCACTGAGCTGCAATCCCAGCCCTTTTTTTTTTTTTTTTTTTTACTTTTTGAGACAGGGTCTCGCTTAGTTACACATACTGCCTCTGGGATCGAGCTTGCAATCCTCCTGTCTCTGCCTCCCCAGCTGCTAGGATTACAGGTGTGCACCACCGCTCCCGGCTCCTAAGCCTCCTCTTGACCTCTGCTGGAGTGACTGTTACGTTATCCTTAAGCAGGGTCTTGGGAGGAAAATCAGAATTGTGAAATGGGGTGGAGTCTGGGGCCTTTGTGGGCTGAAGGGAGGCCACCCGGGGCCTTCAGCTTTCTGTTGTCCGTGGGTCCTGGGGAGAGAGCCATGGACCACTTGATTCTCTGCTCCAGCTAGGGCCCCCTCTTGTCTGCTGGCCTCACCCTTGATGCTAACAGAGGCGCCACGAGCCCGCAGGCCACCCTGCACCCGCACCTTGCCTCTGCCTTGTGACTGTGCTTAATATAGGCCAAATGAAAACAGCTCCCAAAATAGACCTGCTCCACGAGGCAGCTGCGGCTGCGGAGCTCCGTGGAGAGGGAAACGTGCAGGTGACGGGGAGCCTAGTTCTCCTCAAGTGTTACATAACCCAGGCTCGAAATCGGGGCCAGGTATCTATGGAGGAGGGCGAGCTTGCCCTGCCCCTTCCACAGCCTCCCCTTCAGCCCCACTGATCCGGGAGGCAGCCCAACCTTACAGGCAAGGAAGGGGCGCACTCCCTCTGGCCCCAATGTCACCCCTCAAAGCATCCCCTCACCCCCAGAGAGCCTGTCATGCATGTCTAAATGTCATATGACTCCCCTCAGAGCTGTCTGGGAGCCCCGGGAGGGGCCAGGTGACTCCCTGGGAGGGTTAGTGTCTGGGTGGGTTTCATCTGACCCAAGGGACTGGGGCAGCAGGGGGAGGCAAGGGGACAGGACCGCCCGTGGGAGGAGGCTGCTGCTGTCTACGGGTCTGGAGGGAGCAGGGGGCACAGGGGTGGTCCCAGGGCCAGCGCTAGGGGAAGCAGCTCCGTCCTTTGCTTTGTTCATCTGTGCATTACCTGGGAGAGGATTTCTGTGTGGCAGACGTGCCTCCTTGCTGTCACCCATCTCTCATTCCTTCAGTATCATTTCATTGGGGCTGCCCCGGAGCCAGGCTCATGCTGGGCACCACGGGCACCACCGTGCAGAAAACCCACTCAAAATCTCTGAGTTTAGAAAGAGGGAGCACTAGGGACTCGGGTACATAGAGGCCTGGGCAGTGAAGGCACAGGAGGCGGGCTCAGAGTAGGGTAGGAGTCCCAAGAGGAGGCACCATCTTGGGGCAGGGACAGAGTCAAGACAACATTTCCCCAAGAAGTTGTTGGGAGGGAGGCAGGATAGAAAAACAGGAAAAGGAAGGGGACATTGTGTCATCGAAGTGTTGTGGGGCATGCAGGTAGGGAGGTTCACAGCACAGGTCTGGAAATCCAGCAGCAAAACCTCTGTTCTTGTATTTGGTATATAAAAGAATTTATACTTGACACAGAAGTTATTGTAGAATATACAGAGAGAATTTATTAAAGCTTCTTCTTGTTGTTAGGTGCCATCAAGTCGGCACACGACTCATAGCGACCCTACATACAACAAGGGAAACACTATTGTCAGTGCTTCTCTGCTGTTCACAGGGTTTTCAGTGGTGGATTGATTTTTTGGGGAGTGGGTTGCTGGGTCCTTCTCCTAAGCCTATAGCACCTGGTGTTCCCAGGCGGTCTCCCATCCAAGTACTAACCAAGCCCAACCCTGTCTAGCTTCCGAGATCTAACTGGATGGGATGCCACAGGGCTATGCCTGTAGGCTTATTAAAGCTAGTGCACCTTTAAGGAATAATTACAGGGAAAACTGAGGCATCTGGAGAAGCTTAGGTAAACCTGGAAAGGAAATTAGAAAAGCCTGCGTTTCCTGGGTGACTTGGTATAAGGAGGTTTCTATTCCCCAAGGGAAGGTAAAGAAGCCAGAGAACAGGGGAATTAAACAGGCTTTTAGAAGGAAAGTTACCTTGGATAGACAGAAGATGGCAGGCCTAAGAGAAGAGAGAGGCATGCACATGGTTACTGGAAAGACAAGAGAAAAACAGCAGAGAGAAAAGAAGAGAAAGAGCTTGTGGAAGAAGAGTGGAAGAGAGGAAGAAGAGAGAGACTTGGTACATGTTCCCTCTAGTTTTATTCAAACTAGGGCATACCTAGTGTGACATCAGCCCTGGGTGCCCCACTCTGGGCGCATAGTGTGACATGAGCCTAGGTCCTTTGTTTTGTAAATGGCTCCAGGGATTGGGTAGGGTGTGGGACCCACTTGAAAATGTCCTTCCAATGTCCTCAGAGACCCTTGTGGCTTCTTCATCATGGCCGAATGGCAGAAGCCATTTTTTATTCCCTTTTCCTCCACACTGTATGTTAATGCCTAAGCCAATGACCTAACAATGGGAAGCAGAAAGGGTCTGGTTTAAATCTCTCTGAGAGTCAAGAATTTTGACACAATTTCTGAGAAAACCACTGTAAAGACTGTTATTGGAGAGACATGGGGTGGGTAGGTGGGTGAGTCGGGAACACGGGTCCAGGAATCTGGTAGCAAAACCTCTGTCCTTGTATTTGGCATGTAAAAGAATTTATGCCTGACACAGAAGTTATAGTAGAGAGTATAGAATCGATTTATTAATCGATTCTATACAATCGATTGTTGTTGTTGTTGTTAGGTGCCATCAAGTTGGTATCCAACTCAGAGCGACCCTCAAAGGGTTTTCAATGGCTGACTGTTTCGGGATTGCCTTGGGTGTGGATTGCCAGGTCTTTCTCCCATTTTTTGCGGTGCTGGGAATTGAACTCAGAGGCTGCAGCGCAGCACTCTACCAACTAAGCTAAATCCCAGCCCTTATTAAAGCTAGTACACCTTTAAGGAATAATTACAGGGAAAACTGAGGCACCTGGAGAAGCTTAGGTAAACCTGGAAAGGAAATTGGAAAAACTTATGTTCCCTGGGTGACTCAGCACAGAGAGGCTTCTGTTCCCCAAGGGAGGGTAAAGAAGTCAGAGAGAACAGGAGAGTCAAGCGACTGAAAATACTTTGGCTTGAGTCAGGCACACCTTTGTCTTCAATGTGACATCTTTACTTTTCAATACTTTAAAGAGGTCTTTGCAACAGCTTTTCCCAATGCAATGTGCTTTTTGATTTCTTGACTGCTGCTTCCATGGTTGCTGATTATAGAACCAAGTAAAACACAATCTTGGGCAACCTTAATCTTTTCTCTACTTATCATGAAATTGCTTACTGACCCAGCTGTAAGGATTTTTGTTTTGTTGGTATTGAGGCACGATCATATACTGAAGGCTGTGTTCTTTGACCTTCATCAGTATTCAGATCCTCTTCACTTTCAGTAAGCAGAGTTGTGTCATCTGCATAACGTAGGTTGTTAATGAGTCTTCCTCCAATCCTGATGCCATGTTCTTCTTTGTAAAGCCCAGCTTCTCAGATTATTTGCTCAGCATAGACTTTGAAGAGGTATGGTGAAAGGATACAGCCTTGTCTCACACTTTCCCTGACTTTAAGCAAAGCAGTGTTTTCTTGTTCTTTTTGAATGACTGCATCCTGGTCTATGTACAGATTCCTCATAAGTACAATTAAGTGCTCCAGTATTTCCATTCTTTGCAATGTTATCCATAATTTGTTGGGATCTATAATTTCATTTTACTAAAGAGAAGTTCCTTAGATAGAAAGTATACCAAAAGATTTCTACTTAACCTTTTAAATCCTCTAAACTATGGATCATTGGGATTTAGCTCAGTTGGTAGAGCACCACTCTGCAGTCTCTGAGGTCTGGAGTTCGATTCCCAGCGCCCCAAAAATGGGAGAAGGAAGTGGCAATCCACTCCCAAGGCAATCCCGAACAGTCAGCCGTTGAAAACCCTATGAGAGTCTCTATGAGTCGGATACCGACTCCACAGCACCTATCAGCAACAACAACAATCAAACTATGGATCTTCTTCCTTTGACTTATTATGGCCTATTTTTGTGTTGGGCTGGGATTTAGCTCAGTTGGTAGAGCCCTGCGCTGCAGTCTCTGAGGACCCGAGTTCAATTCCCAGCACCACAAAAATGGGAGAAGGACCTGGCAACCCACTCCCGAGGCAATCCCGAAACAGTCAGCCATTGAAAACCCTATGAGGGTCGCTATGAGTCAGATACCAACTCAACGGCACCTAATAACAACAACAGCAAAATTTTTGTGTTACGAGCACTTCTCTCTCATCCCTAAACCTTAACAACGTAAAACCCCTTTACAAGTTCATTTACAAAAGGGGAAATTCTTTAAGATAGAAAGAATAGGTAAACCAGCTATTGTTTTGCTTAAACTTTGGATTGGGTTATAAATTACATCCTTTCAGCAATGTAACTTCAAAAGTCACAAAAATCATTGTATATAGCTTTTGTCAAGTTACTCCAACACTCTTCTTTCTCTTGAGAAGCCTGTAGCTATGTGTTTGATGGGTCTGCTAATTCTTTTCTGATGATTCTTTTCTTGAACTGTTCTCTCTGTTGAGAAGCCGATGTCTGTGTCTTCTCTTAAGCATCTCTTTTCTTCTCTCTGAATGCTCATGCTTAAATCTAAAATGTATGCTGTCTTTTATCCCTAATTAATAAACTCATTAACTTTGTTTTACTCTGACTTGCCTTGAAATTCTTTTTTGCAATGGAGCCAAGGACCCAGCCACACCTAAATGGAGGTCCCCAAGGCAGGCAACTCCCCACTCTACAGATAGCTCTGCTGGGCTGCATCCCCCCAACTGCTGCTGACAGAACAAGAAGGTTGAAAAGGAGGCAACAAAGTCAGGTGAAGGGAGTGAGGGCTGTAGATGGTCCAGACAAAGGAGAGAAAGCATGTGCAAAGGCCCAGGGGCCAGGTGGAGCGCAGGCTTCCATGAAAAGCTGCAACTACGGCAGAATGGTGGACAGATTTAGGATGGCAGGATAGGCAGGAGGCTGATGGGGTAAGTGGATGCCACATCTCAAAGAGCCTTGCAAGGAAGCATGCCCTTCAACCTGACAGCACTGAGGACTGGCTGAGGCAGAGGATTGTTTTATGGTTTTTGTTTTTGTGTGTGTGTGGTACAGGGGGTTGGACCCAGGGCCTCACGCCTGCATGCTCTGCAAGTGCTGGACCACTGAGCTGCATCCCCTGCCCATTTTTTTACTTTTTGAGACAGGGTCTCCCTAAGTTACGCAGACTGCCTCTGGTCTCGAACTTGTGATCCTCCAGGCAGAGGATTCTTAAAGCATGGGCAATGAGGAGCAGGCTGGAAGAGCAAACTGTCGGGTCTCACCTCAGATCTACTGCAGCAGAAAGTCTGGGGGTGAGTCCAGCAATCTGCTCCCACAAGACCCTTGGAGTCAGGCTGATGTCTGCCATTGTGGGACAGCCACTGAGCAAAAGGCAGGGTGAGGGGACGAGCAGTTTAGAAAGATCTCTCTGGTCACAGAGCAGAAAATGGTTTAGAGGTGGGCAAGACTGGATGCAGAGCAGGGAGCAGTGTGCCCCAGAGCACCCAGCACCCCCTAGAGGGTTGATAGCTGCTATCTGTGGGAACGGAGCAGAGTACCAGCTTTTTTTTTTTTTTTTTTTTTTTTTTTTTTGTGGTTCTGGGGGTTGAACCCAGGGCCTCGCGCCTGCAAACTCTACAAGTGCTGGACCACTGAGCTGCACCCTCAGCCCATTTTTTTACTTTTTTTTGAGACAAGGTCTCACTAAGTTACACAGACTGCCTCTGGTCTCGAACTTGTGATCCTCCTGTCTTCGCCTCCTGAGCCGCTGGGATTATAGGTGTGCGCCACCGCCCCCGGCAAGTACCAGCTTTGAGAAGCATTAGCAGGGCAGTGTGATGGCTTTGACTGGCCCAGGATCCTCTCAATTTTGTGGGCTGCTTCCTCCATTAAAAAACATATTAAAAATTATAGTTCGCTGGATATGGGGGCTCTCAAGTAGTGCCAGCACTTGGGAGGCTGAGGCAGGCAAATTGCAAATTCAAGGTCAGCCTGAGCTACATCGCAAGATCTTGTGTCAAAAAAAAAAAAAAATTACATTTGATGCCCACTTTTGGTATAAAGATGAATATACTCCAGGCTAGATTATGTTAATTTTTTCCCTCTGATGTGAAAAGAAGTGGAAACGCTTTTGTGGAGCATTGTGAGCCCTCTGTCCTAGGCCTACTGCCTGAGTCAGCCCTGAGCATTCAGGTGAAAGGCTGTGGTTGAATGGAGGGTGAGTGGAGGGGGCATTGTGGCCAACACCCAGCGTCTGGGCTCAGGGTGCTGGGTGGATGGTGGGCCACTGAAACTGAGGACACAGAGGAAGAGCAGACCTGAAGAAGGAGATGCCATCACCTGCTTTATACAAGCTCAAGTGTAAGGTTCTGGAGGAGTCGCCAAGTGGGAATGTCCACGTGGCAGCTGGATAAGGGTGGCAGGCGCTTAGATGCAAATGTGTAAGTCACCGCCACAAAGGGACGGCAAAGCAAGGGGAGAGCCAAGGTGATTCTGGCAGAGAGTAACAAGACGAGAGTCCAATGGGAGAAACCTCAGGGACAATGATATTTAAAGGTTGGGCCAGGGAAAAACAGCCTGCAGCAGAGACGAAAGGGAATAGCTGAAGAGATAGAAGGGAACCCAGAAAACCGTAGGGTCAACCAAAAGAGGGGAGCATGCCGGGTCAGGGGTGGGTAGTCAACAACGTCAGACACTCCAGAAAATCTATCACATAGGGACTAGCTTTTTTTTTCCTTTGGCGGTACTGGGGGTTGAACCCAGGGCCTTACGCTTGCAAGCTTTGCAAGTGCTGGACCACTGAGCTGCACCCCCAGCCCATTTTTTTGGTATAAAGATGAATATACTCCAGGCTGGATTATGTTAATTTTTTCCTTCTGATTTGAAAAGAAGTGGAAACGCTTTTGTGGAGCATTGTGAGCCCTCTGTACTAGGCCTACTGCCTGAGTCAGCCCTGAGCATTCAGGTGAAAGGCTGTGGTTGAATGGAGGGTGAGTGGAGATCTTGCTAAATTACGCAGACTGCCTCTGGTCTCGAACTTGCGATCCTCTTGCCTCTGCCTCCCAAGCCACTGGGATTATAGGCGTGCACCACCGTGCCTGGCGATGGGCTCTAGCTTTAATAAATTCTATCTGTATATTCTACTATAACTTCTGTGCCGGGTATAAATTCTTTTACATATCAAATACAAGAACAGAGGTTTTGCTGCCGGATTTCCAGACCCACACCTACCCGCATGCCCCACAACACCTGGATGACACATGGGCAGTGATGTGTGTTGCTTGAATTGAGATACCAAAAAGCAAAGTGGCCTTGGCCTTGACCCCTGGAGGTGGCGAAGTCCATTGGGAGACATGGAGACCAGGATTAGAGATTCTTCCTCCAAGAGGTTTGGCTGTGAAGGAAAGGAGAGAGACGGGGTGGTAGCCAGTGGGGTTGTGGGGGTGTGAGAGAGTGCCTTATGTTGGGTGCCTGGGAGTCAGACATCAAAATCAGGGTTTGCAGGCAGGAGATGTTTTGGTGAGTGCTCTTGGAATTGGGGAAGCACAATGGAGCCAGTAGGGGAGTTGACCTGCAGTGCCGTGGCAACAAAATTTCTCCGGAGCTGCAGAGCTGAGATGACCCCCTAGAGTCATCCCACAATCAGGGAAAAGGAGTGGGTGAAGGCCCCCAACCATGGCGTGTCTTTCTGTTTTCTGAATTTTCTGATGCTGTGACATCCAGGGTCCCGCCAGTCCTGGAGAGATTGCTCCCCACCCCCGCCCCAGGACTGGCAACTCTTACAGGTACCAAAGAATTACCTGTAAGCACAGCTTTCACATTTTAAGCAAACATTCAAAGCCCGTGCCTTCCAATCACCTCCTTTTCTTTGGCACAGGCCATGATTAATGGCTTCTATTGTTGTTGTCAGGTGCCGTCGAGTTGGCATCCGACTCATAGCGACCCTACGTACAATAGGTGAAATACTATTGTCAGTGCTTCTCTGCTGTTCATAGGGTTTTCAATGGCTGATTGGGTTGCCAGGTCCTTCTCCCAAGCCTATAGCACCTAGTGCTCGTGGGAGGTCCTCCACCAAGTACTAACCAGGCCTGACCCTGCTTAGCTTCTGAGAACTGATGGGCTCGGATGCCACAGGGCTACCACTACAGGCTAAGAGCTTCTAGTCACATCCTAATCACCACAGGGACAGGGATAGGCAATGAGGGAAGGCCCTGTACCTCAAAGCCCATTGAAACTATTCAAATCAAGTGGACCAACCCTGCTGTACCGGGCATTTGCAGTGGAAATCATAATAAAGGCTGGTGGCCATATTTTCCTCTTCCTCCCTCCCAGCTGACCCTCATGCTTCCTCCGGACCTGCGTGG
Source organism: Pedetes capensis (assembly GCA_007922755.1). Taxonomy (NCBI): domain Eukaryota; kingdom Metazoa; phylum Chordata; class Mammalia; order Rodentia; family Pedetidae; genus Pedetes; species Pedetes capensis. The sequence goes on along the minus strand of VMDO01004779.1, from coordinate 9,117 downwards.
CCTGCCTTCTGCACTTGAGATATTTTTCTTTCTGTCGGTGTCGAGAACTGAACCCAGGGCCTCGTGCATCCCAGGCCCACGCTCTACCACCGATCTCCACTCCTGAAGCCTCCTATTCCTAGCGATGTGTGAGTATAAGAAGTCTCCTTTCATGACAGTCATTTCTGTGCCTGTGTGACTTACCATACTTGACTAAAATAAATCCCAGGTACTCTTAAAATAACCCATCACAAATCAGTCATTGGATGTACCCTGCCCTGGAGGATGGGTGTCACCTTGGCAGAGGCAGCTGCCACGGGCAATTCCCAGAGGGGACTGAGCTGAGCTGTCAGCACCACCCAGGTGCTGGGAGCATAAATGCCTCTGTCCAGAAGGGGGCGCCGCTGGTGCATCAGAGCGTGCACTACAGAAAGCTTTAAAGATGGAAGACACGTAGTAAGGGCTGGTAGGAGAAACAGTAGGAATGAAGAGGTGAAAGATGTATAAATTGGAAAGAAAGAACTGTTGGGCTGAGTGACAGCAGGAGGGAGGGGCCTGAAGCATAGGAAGAGGCACAAGCCTTGGACTCTGGGAAGGGTGACTTCCATTGTTAGAAGCGAGGTGGAGGAATTCAGATCATTCTTGTCTGTAGTGTCTATTTTGCCTGTAAAACAGAACTACGAAAGAGAGAGGGGTTCATTGCGAGTGGAGGTTTGCAAATATGGGACAATGGGAGAGTAAGAAGGCCTCTGTTGTTGTTGTTAGGTGCCATCAAGTTGTGTCCTACTTATAGTGACCCTCATTGGGTTTTCAATGGCTGACTTTCCGGGCTGCCTTGGGAGGGGATTGCCAGGTCCTGCTCCCATTTTTGTGATGCTGAGAATTGAACTTGGGACCTCAGAGACTGCAGAGCAGTGCTCTACCAACTGAGCTAAATCCCAGCCCTAAGAAGGCCCTAAGGAATTATAAATCAAACTATGAGGTGAGTGTGGGGGTGCACGCCTGTAATCCCAGCACTCAGGAGGCTGAGGCAGGAGGACTAATACAAGTTCAAGGCCAGCCTGGTCTCCATAGCCAGTTCCAGGACAGCCTGGGCTACCCGGCGAGACCCTGTCTCTCTCAAACAAAAAAAAAAATTAAACTGTGACATTGAGGACCTGGTGAAAGGTGCAGACAGACAGTCACATTTTAGTGGCATCCAGTTATGGTATTGTTTGTTTTCTCAGCAGCCCAGGGACAGATAAGTCCACAAATCAGATTCCTCAAGGGCAGGAGTTCCAGCAGAGAGCTGGGGCAATGGTAAAAGATGGGGCAAAGCTGGTGGCTGAAATTATAGGTGGAGGATTCCAGAATGGAGGGAAGGAAATGAGGCAAGAAGAAAACAGAATACGGGACTGGTGGACTTGCTGAGGTTGAGACAGTTCTAGTGGGAAGAGGTGAATGAAGGGGAGAGCTGGAGGGGAGAGCAGGGGGCTGGAGAATCACAGGAAGTTTCCGACTGCAGAGGTGAAGTGGTTCTGGGAGGTAAGCATGAGGGTGAGACCAGGAGAGTGGATGAGAGAGGAAGAAGAGAATGGAAGTCACATGCTAAGAAGGGAGGCAAAGAACTGAGAAGCTGGTGTTGAGTAGCTCCGTCCTAGGGATGCTGGGCTTTTATATTTAGGGTCTCTTGATAGAAGAACACGTTATTGTTTTAACTACAGTCAAACCTGCCTGGGAATGGAGCTCAGTGGTGGAGCACTTGCCTACCATGCCCAAAGTCCTGGATTCGATCCCCAGCAAAATAATAATAACACTAATAATAAAATTGCATAAATATAGTCAGATCTATGGATCCTTTTTTGTATAGTTTATGGGCTTTTTTATCCCAGTCAAATTTATTTTCCTACTTTAATGTCATAAAGATATTCTCCTGTATTTCTACTAGGGGTTTAAAAGGCTCTATTTTATATATATATATATATATATATATATATATATATATGTATATATGTATATATGTATATATATATGTATATATGTATATATATACATATATATGTGTATATATGTATATATATGTATATATATATACACATATATATATGTGTGTATATATATGTGTGTATATATATATATATATATATATATATATGGCTGGGATTTAGCTCAGTTGGTAGAGCGCTGTGCTGCAGTCTCTGAGGTCCCGAGTTCAATTCCCAGCACTGCAAAAATGGGAGAAGGACCTGGCAATCCACTCCCAACGCAATCCTGAAACAGTCAGCCATTGAAAACCCTATGAGGGTCGCTATGAGTCGGATACCAACTCGACGGCACCTAACAACAACAACAACATATGTATTTATTTATTTATTTATTTATTCTACTTATTTTGCAGTGCTGGGGATCAAACCCAGGGTCTTGTGCCTGCCAGGCAAGTGCTCTACCACTGAGCTACAAGTCCAGCCCAAAAGGCTCTATTTTAATATTTCATTTTTAATTTTTAAAATTTCTAATTATTATTATTATTATTATTATTATTATTATTTTACAGTACTGGGGTAGAACCCAGGGCCTCGTGCTTGCATGCTTTGCAAGTGCTGTACCACTGAGCTGCACCCCCAGCCCATTTTTCTAGTTTTTGAGACAGGGTCTCACTAAATTATGCAGACTGCCTCTGGTCTCAAACTTGTGATCCTCCTGCCTCTGTCTCTCGAGTCGCTGGGATTACAGGCGTGCGCTACAGCACCCAACTAAATTTCTGAAATTTAGAAATGTTTAACTTTTAGTACTTGGGGGTTGAACCCAGGGCTCTGCATTTACTTTGCAAGTGCTCTACCACTGGCCTGCAGCCCCATCCCAGCTTTTAAACTGTTTAGTTTGAGTCAGGGTCTCACTGACTTATGCAGCCTGTCTCTGGCCTGGAACTCAGGTTCCTCCTGCCTCAGCCTCCTGAGTCACTGGGATTACAGGCGTGTGTCACCACGCCTAGCAATATATCATTTTTTGATTCTCTTGAACTTTTTTCTGTGTAAAGTGTGACTTCATAATGTAATTTTATTTTTTTCACATGCGATTCTGTTGTCATAGCACCACTTATGGGATAGGCTGTCCTTTCCTCATTGACTTCATATGTCACCTCTGCCAGATGAAGAAATTTGCAATTAGCAAAAAAGATGTCTAGGGGTCTGAACTAGAGACCCATCTATCACATAGAGCACCTTCCTTCATGGTTGCTGATTCTTTTATTGACTTGGGCTATTTTACAGCTTTGTAAGTTAATAGATTGGGAGAAGGACCCGGCAACCCACTCCCCAAAATCAATCCACCATTGAAAACCCTATGAGTAGCAGAGAAGCACTGACAATAGTATTTCACCTATTGTATGTAGGGTCACTATGAGTCGGATACCGACTCAGCAGCACCTAACAACAACAACAACAACAACAACAGCAACAGCAACAAGTTAGTAGATAACTAATAGCAATCTGGGATAATTCTTGTCTGTAGACATGTCAAAAAAATTATGTCTGGGTGAGGTTCAGTTGAAGTTGCCTCTCCCACCACGGAAGAAGCCAGTGTTGCCACAGGGCGCATGCTCATTTCAATATCCCTAACAACAACAATCAACAGGGTGCCCCTTCCTTGGATCGCTCTTTAAACTGGATGTAAGATCTTACCAATTCCCTCAGTAATAATATAAACAAATAATAAAAATGTAATATGTGTCATCTGTCTGTATGAGTGATAATTCTACCGTTTGTGAAAGACGATCCTTTAATAGTCGAGTATCAAGGACATGGAACCTTAAGAAAACACACAAAACTCAGTTTAACAGCCGTCATTCACTTCTAGAAGGTCTTCCCACATAAGCGGTCGGAATGATGTCCTATTTACAAGCATTTGAGCCCTATTTTCCACGGTGCACGTGGCAGTGCTCTGGCCAGGAAAACAAGCCAACAATGCTTATTCTCCTGTGTAGGATTCTAAGGGAGCTTTTCAACCTTATCACCGTGGCATAATCAACAGTGGACATCTGGCAGGAGGGAAATATAGAAATGAAATTCTCTTTGCTCTGGTTAAAATTAGTTTCCTACTTTCAAAATGAGGCACCAAGCACATGGGCCCTACACAGGGAGATAGGATATGAGATGACATGGTAGGCTAGGCTAGGCTAGGCTACAGTGTCAGGAAATGTTGTAAGGAGTGTGATACTCCTGTCAGACATGTTGTTGTTGTTGTTAGGTGCCGTGGAGTCGGTATCTGACTCATAGCAACCCCACGTACAACAGGCAAAACACTGTTGTCAGTGCCTCTCTGCTGTTCATAGGGTTTTCAATGGCGGATTGTGTTTTTGGGACTGGGTTGCCTGGTCTGTCTCCCAAGCTTACAGCACCTGGTGTTCCCAGGTGGTCTCCCATCCAAGTACTAACCAGGCCCGACGCTGCTTAGCTTCTGAGATCTGACAGGATCGGATGCCACAGGGTTACAGCTGCAGGACCTGTTAGACATTAGTGGGTCAAAAAGGAAGTTGCAATGCTGCTTTCTGTCTTACACTAGGGTGGGGAGATGTGGGAGGAGCCCAGGCTGGAGGAACTCAGGTTCTTACCCACCCAGCCAGGGGCAGAGAGGAGCTGGCAGCCTTCCACAGCCCCATGTTCCTGACATGAGGAATGTTCTGGTGGGTGTGGACATCTGGCTACCCCATAGGGAAGAGCATCCTTCAGGGGGTTCCTAGGGAAGCCATGGCATCATGCGTTTATAATACAAGGCCTGTGGACTCTACTAATCATGGAGGGAATCCAGGGACCAGAGGGAGACAGATTCCTTATTAAGACACATCTGCTTGGGCAGCCCAAGCCATTGGTTCTCCCAAGGACCTCTTCCAACACAAAGGCAGATCAGCTGCCATCAAGAGACAGATGGTGCTGGGTGTGGTGGTACGCACTTGTAATCCAAGCACATGGAATAGGGAGACAGGAGGATTGCAAGTTTGAGACCAGCCTGGGCCACATAGCAAGACTCAATCTCAAAAAAACCAAACCAAAACAAAAAAGACAAATGGCTTATTTAAGAATGCTTATGTAGGTAGAAAGTCAAATAATGCTGTGTGCTGGGGAATTAACCTCCAATGCAGCAGTATTGGTTTATGGCCTAATAAGAAGTGATTAGGTCATTAGAGTGCCTGTAGCCTTAGGCCTGTGGCATCCAATCCCATCAGATCTCAGAAGCTAAGCAGGGTGGGGCCTGGTTAGTACTTGGATGGGAGACCACCTGGGAACACCAGGTGCTGTAGGCTTGGGAGATGGACCTGGCAACCCCCTCCCAAAAATCAATCTGCCATTGAAAACCCTATGCACAGCAGAGAAGCACTGACAATAGTGTTTCCCCTGTTGTACAGAGGGTTGCTATGAGTCGGATACCGACTCCATGGCACCTAACAACAACAGGTCATTAGAATGAGCAGGACCAACATTTAATCCACCCACCATGGACTAGACATGGACTTTGGACAAGTTCTCCTACACTCTGTGCCTGTTTCCTGAGCTGAAAAGTGGGAATAATCACCAAGTGTTTGTGAGAATAAAAGGGCTGTAATGGGTAAAGAACATTGAAGAGCAGATTGAAAAGCAGATCGCAAAGGCTTTGTATACCATTACTTAGTATCCGTTCATCTAGTGAGTTCTCAATTATTTACTAGCAGAATTACGTTGCTAAAATACATCCTGAATACAGCTCTGATCTGGAAAACGGAACTATGGTCCAATCAGTCCACTTTCCATCCCCACACACCTTGCACCCCAGTGGTTCCTGAAACCCCTCCACAGGGCATGGGCTGAGAAACCACTGCCCCGAGTCCATCCTTTTCCCAAGAGTGGAATCCCTCCTGCCATGTCCCTAGCAGGGCATGGTGGGGCCTGTCATCCATCATGGTTGCTGGCCTTACTTGGGGCAGAAATCTGCCTCTGGATGGCTCGGTTCCTCTCCTTTTTGGAGCTACAAAGGACACAGGACTTCCTCTAATCCTTCACCTACCCCTCTCTGGGTTTGCTTCAGGCAACAATCACATATCTAAACAAAGACAGTCCTGGGAGATCCGAAAAGTTCTGCTCTGATCTTAGCGGGCATCTTCCTAACAAAGCCTCTCCCCAGTAAGCATGCTGGATGAGGCTGGGAGGAAGAGCGGGTGGGAAGCCCCAGGAAGTCCACGCCGATCTTTCCTCTGGAGTCTCAAATGACTTTCCCAGGGAAGAGAAAGCCCGTGGCCTCATCCCAGGCCTGATCTTCGTTCCCTGGCTGCTGTCTGGGAATTCTCAGACACACAGGCCAGGTCTCTCATGGCTCCCAGCCTGCACCTGCCGCTGGTGCTCCATGGCTTGGCTGCCTTTATGTCTCCATGGGGTAGTGTCACAAGTCAGCCCTCAGAGATGCTGCTCCGGAGGGCCTGGCAGATGGGGGAGGGCCTCCCATCCAAGTATTAACCAGAGCTCACTGGAGAGGCCCTTTGGAGGTGCCTGCCAGGACCCCCAAGCTGGGGCCTGTAGAAAAAACCCTGGGAGCTGAGCGCTGCCTGATTGGACAGGAGCACGTGGGGCTCAGGCAGGCCCTGAGGAGATGACGCACCAGTCCTAGCTCCTTTCCAAGACCAAAGGACAGCTCAGAGGACATGGCCTCCGAGACTCATTGCGAACACCCCTCCACTGGGAAATCATCAATTCTGGTCTCGAGAGACCATGGGCCTAACCCTAAGCCATGCCAACACCTCGGGACACAAGCCTGGTACCTACTATTTGTGGTGTGTTATTGTTAGGTGCCGTTGAGTTGGTATCTGACTCATAATGACCCTCATAGGGTTTTCAATGGCTGACTGTTTCGGGATTGCCTTGGAAGTGGATTGTCAGGTCCTTCTCCCTTTTGAGCGGGGCTAGGAATTGAACTCCAGACCTCAGAGATGGCAGCGTAGCGCTCTACCAACTGAGCCAAATCCCAGCCCACCTACTATTTAGTTTATTCCTTTGTTATATATAGCTCCTCTCTCAGGAGCTCTTATTTTACTGTTGGTTAAGTAGATACCTATCTTTGTCAGTTAACTGCAGAGGTAAACACTGTGTTGCCTGTATCCTGGCGATTATGCCTAGAGATTAGACCACTCATTTGCATGTGCTTGGACCCAATGGATGTTTAAATGAAATTGGCAGCCACTCCACTCACCTCCCCCAGAAGACACCGGCTAACGTGCCTACCAGGCCCATCTGAGACCTCTTTTTTTCCCAACTACATGAATGCAGTGGCAAGAGGCCACGCAGCCTCAGGGGTTGGCGGCATCTGGCCTGGAGAGGACCCTGGAGAACATCTGTAGATTGAATGAGTGAATGAATGAGTGGGATAGGACATAGGAGAGTGTCCCAGAGGGCGGATTGTCTGCAGTGGGTGCAATGGGTGGGTCCAGCCACATGCCAAGCAGTGGTGTAATCTCTGCGCATAATTGCCAGGATACAGGCAACACAGTGTTTACCTCTGTAGTTAACTGACAAAGATAGGTATCTACTTAATCAACAGTAAAACAAGAGGCACTTCATGAGCTGCCATCTTGCAGGTTTGATTTTTGCTCCGTTTTGTTTGCAGGGCTGTGGATGGAACCCTGGGCCTTGCCCAGACCGAGCAAATGCTCTACCACTGAGCTCCACCCCAGTCCTCAACGTGGAGTTTTGACTGAACGTGTATCTTTCTAGTGTCATCAGATTTCAATTTTTTTCCTGGTTGAAGGGGGGAAAGATAGGCTCAAACCTATTGTGTGCCAAGCACTATGCCCCTCCTTTATTTTGCTCATCTGCATGACAACACCATGACCATGGGCCAATCTGGCCCCCTAAACAGGCTCTGAGAGAGTAAAAGGCCAACCAAGGTCGCAGGGTAAGGGCCATGGGTCACACAGAGCCCTCTATGTCTGGCTTGCCAGTCTCATCTTTCTTTCCGTAGTCTCCTTGGGCCAGGAGTGTTGGTGGCAGCCCAGAGACTCTCCGCCCTCCTTGGCCCTGTTATTTCTCCAAGCCCACGCTGACAAGTGGGTTGGAAGGCCCTGTGGGAGGGAAGACAAGTGCGTGAGTCAGCTCCTATTTAAGGCAGGATCAACGCCTCCCCCTCTGCGGGCCTGGTTTCTCCACGTGTAGAGCCTTCTCACCTTCGGCCCATCTCCTGGAGACGTGTGAGGCTGCCTGGCAATGCCAGAGCAGGGCACTCACGCTGCCGCTGAGAGTCTCTGCTGCAGCCCAGGGTCTGTGCACTCTCTCCCCCCGCAGCCCGTGGGTCCCTGGAGTTGGCGCTCCAGCAAGTCCAGCTGGCTCCTGTTCCAGCAGCCGTGTATCCTGGCCTCAGTGCCCTTGCACTTGAGATACATACCTTTCCCCTCTCTGGTCTCCAAGGCTGCCCTGATCCTCACTCTGTAGGAAAACCATATTGTCTGTCTCGATTGTCCTCACTAGGTTTAATTTATGCCACCAATTGAGTGGCCACTCAGAGAGCCCAATGCCATGGAAAGAAGAATGTACTACCTACAGATTCCAAGAGAAGGGGGCATACCACACCATGCAGGGGGAACTGGGTCAGTCGGAGGCATGAGGAGCCAGGGAAAGGCATGGCCCAGAGTCCTTAGTGTGTGCTCTGTGGGAAGGCAGGGATGATACAGGTTGAGCAGCTGAGCATCTTAGGACTGGATACTTGGAAAAATGTCAGTGGGCCCTGGACCCTAGGAGGCAGCCCCAGTTGTCTGGTACCTGACCCTGGGTGATGTAGGGCAGAGGGAACATTGGCTTGGCTATAAGAATAGGTAAAAGAAGTGCTTGGGAGGATGACTTGGCTGGTTTGCATCTGAAAGGTATGTTCACGGACAAGTTGTTAACTATTTCTAGGCAAACACTCAAAAAAAATTATTTTTCAGCCAGGTGAGGTGGTGCACGCCTGTAATCCCAGTGGCTCTGGAGGCAGAGGCAGGAGGATTGCAAGTTTGAGACCAGAGGCAGTCTGCGTAACTTAGCGAGACCCTGTCTCAAAAAATTAAAAAAAAAAAAAAAAGGGCTGGGGGCGCAGCTCAGTGGTCCAGCACTTGCAAAGCATGCAGGCGCGAGGCCCTGGGTTCAACCCCCAGTACCACAAAAAAAA